>CAXKWD010000009.1:94394621-94690621 GCA_964059195.1 Ectobius pallidus
CAATATTAGGGCATATAAAACACTTAGGCAGAAATTTGACATAATCACTTTCAAGCATAATGCATTAAATATAATACATTTCAGTGTCCTGTGCAGTCTAGTGGTTAGCATTGCTCATTGCAGATTGAGAGGTCTGGGTTTGTACCCTGGTGTCTCCTCAGGATTTGCTGAGGTAGGGAGGTCTGGAATGAGGTGCATTCAGCCTCATGACCAACTGAGGAGCTACTTGATGCCCTCCAATCCTGCCGTCTGCCTATGGTAGATAATGCAGCGGTCAGATGACCCTCTTCTCATCCTCAGAGGGATGTAGCACCAGAGTTTATAGTAATAACAGGGATTATGACAAGTTGAGAGAGATCCTGCTATACATTTTAAGCACAAACAATAAATTTTAAAAAGCACTAGAACACTTATCTAGATGTCGCCAATAGGCCGACTCATACTTGTTTAAATTCCACACACATATTGGTGTAACATTTTTATTTTATACAAGTTCTTCGTTAAAATATTAAGCTTTATTTTGAGCATGTAAGATTGGTATTTGTTTTGTAAAGTTTCATGTAAAATTTTTCATGAAATGTTTCATTTTCCAGCTTATAAGGACCACATATATGACCCGGTTTGATAAGCGACCACGAGATGATGACAACCAACCGCTGAGAATTGAGGAATTGGAACTTATGATGGCTGCGCAGAGGAAAGCTGCTGAAAGCGAAGCTGGTTAGTAATTAACTGTATCATACCTTGGTGATGTCAGAACAGGTTTATTGTTTTCAAATAATGATTAATTGCCCTTGTTGCATACTTATCTCTGAACTTGAGAGTTGTGGGTTCCAACCCTGCCTAGATATAGCTTTCTCTGGGATGAAAAGTATTCTGCATGGTTTTTCTGGAAAACCTTTAATCTTAAATATGATACTTCATGCTCACTATACCCGTATATTTGAAAAATTTATTTCTGCTTCCTCTATTCCATAGCTGATGGAGTAAGAATAGAATGCAATGTAGAATAGATTTATTAGTCTACTGGAACATATTCATGTTATGGGACACTCAAAACAGTTACAATAAGAATGTAACAAAAAAAGTTACAACAGTCTGAGATAGAACGTACAAACTTTATAAATTATACAGTGCTTAGAATCTAGACCTAATATTAATACAACATTTTAATACTTACATATTGCATACTAAACAAATATATGTCTACAAATGGAACAGATTTATTTTTAATGGTCTCTTTGTACACAGTATTAACTATTTTTAAATATTCTTAGCTACCCTTTTAGTATATACAAAAGTTTCAAAATAAATTTGGTATAGTTCCTTCTATCAACTTTTGTGGCATTTTTTAGAAAAATAAATTGTAGTGGGTACATAGATATTTGCATTTTTTTCTTGTGAGCATGAGCTGGTGGCGTGAGTGATGCCACAGTTTTAATAGTAGGGTCCTTAATAAGTCCAATAAATTGAACCAGGTGGTAAGACTATCATGGACGATTTTGCAATAATCCGTGCACCTCCTCGTATAACTAAACAAACAAACAAATTCCAGTGCTGTAGGAACTTATAGTTGCCCCTCCCATATTTGTCCTTCATGGGACTGAGCAGTGACAGTAATACTCTACCAATGGAATGATAATTCTTTCACACTGACCATGGACTTAAGTGGAAAGGTAGAGTCAAACTGAAAAATGCAATGCCATAGCCGTGATTAGAACCAAGATCTTCAGCTCTCCGTGCCGCTGCTGTTACCAATTGAGCTATCAGCGCAACATGCCAGTACAGTTTTAAAGCACTTAGGAGTTTGTAAGTCGCCAGTGGGTTGTTATCTCATATTGAGAACGCCTGGTGGTATACCGGAATGTGTGAGTCAATTAGAGAATTTAATGTTGTACCAGAATGTTGTCTTCAGAGCTCAACTGGTAAGAGCAGCAGCACAGAGAACCAAAGATTCTGGTTCAAATCCCAGTCATGGCATTGAATTTTTCAGTTTGACTCTACCTTACCTTACCAATACTCTACCAAGTTAACAGGTATAGTACCCATGGCATTAAGTCATCACTGAACTTGGGGATCGCTGCCAAATCGGGGGGTTTCTTCCTTCTCAACATTGTGTGGATGGTGCATCCAATTGACTGGCAGAGAACAACTACAAATGTGAGTCTACTTCTTTTGGGAACACTAAAGGGCTTGAGACCCTCCCCTTTATACCACATTAATGCATTATTGAATGACGATAGAGCTTCACTTAACTCTATTTAGTCAAGGTACTTCAAGGGAAGTGGAGATTCAGTGTACTAGAGCTTAGCTAAATGCACACCAAAAATCACCAACCACTTTGCCTAAGGTATGCTATCCCTATGTGCTTCACTGAAAGATTCACAGAGGAGAATGAGATCTTTGAGCACAATTTGTTTGGTTCTTCTTCTTCTTCTTCTTCTTCTTCTTCTTCTTCTTCTTCATTCTCTGTCCCCTTTATGTCGAAAGTGTTGGGCTTGTCTCCGGCCACCTTCTCCAACCCTTTCTATTCCTTGCCATAACCTTCATTTCCACAAATTGTCTCCAGCTTTGCGTTCTTATCTATCAATTCAATTTCTTTTCTATTGGTTATCTTTATATTCTGATTTCCAAATCATAGGTCATATTCTTTCCTGGTCTTCTTTGTTTAATCTGTCCAGCTAGATAACTATACTTCTGAATCATTTTGCAAACCAATAGGTGATTGGCCCAGCAAAAAGTGTGGTAGGTGGAAGAGCTAATTCCTAAGCTATCTCGCTCCCTCCAATCTTGAGGCAGAATTGGGCATTTCCTCCCAATCTCAATAGCTATGGGTTTCCCGCCAATACTCGGGTGGCTGATTGCAGTGGTTTCCCACTGGGCGATGGGATCGCCACTTCCCTACGCCGGGTCCCTACACCTGCAATAATATTGTCAATATTTTGAAATATTTGAAATATAATTATTGAAGTAGAACTAACAATATTGTTGATTTGATGTGAAATATTGGAGAAAATCCTGAAATCCAATCTTCAATACTGAGAAACGGAGGGATAGTGATAATAATATTGAAGTGAGTATATCACATCATTATTTTACACATTTTTTTGTGAGTTGTGAATGTCTTCAAGAGTGATTGTTGAAGTTGAGATTATGGCAGAAAATATAAATCTGCTTTCTTCTAATAGCTAGATAACATTGGGTCAAAGTCAGACTGTCCTCAACTATAATACAACTTTGCAAAACAGTATTGTTTCTTAATAAATATAGCTCCATCATTGTAACCAACAATTGAAATGTTTTTATATTCATCCAGAAGTAATTGCGAAAGTCATTTGCATTCATGAGTAATATTTCATTCAATAAATTTAAATGTGTTTACAGAACACAATTCAAGCGTTTCTTGCACCCATTGCTTACATTCACATTTATTTTTAAAGCAACACATTAAAGAATAGCCTAGTCAAACAATGTACACATATCGACCACTATGTAGACTGCAGTAGTGATTATTTTTAGTTTTGGGTGAACAGCTGACACTACATTGGACCAAAATGCACTCTTGTGTCCACAGCCAGAAATAACTGCATCATTTCGTACAATTTTTTAACAAGAAATTGGATTGTGGGACATTGGCTTAATATAAGCATGATGATGATGAAGTGTTCAGCCCGGAGGCCAGTCCTGCCCTGGGACCGAGCCATGGGGGGATACCTATGGCCCAACCGAGGGGCGCTAGGCTGGATGATATCACCTAGGGTGGCCAGGTCCTTTTGTGGGATGGGAATGAGGACACAACACCCAGTCCTGACCCAGGAAGGAAACTTTACATCTCCAGACTCGGCTGGGAATCGAACCCGGGCCAGCCAGGTAGATGGCAGTCGTGCTGCCAATTCACCCATGGAGGTGGACAAAATAAGCATAGATCAGACAAATCCTGAATTTTCATTTCTTCTCTCGAGTTTTCAGCTAAATTACGTAGAGTAGGCCTATTGTTGAATTTTTGCATCATGATCATTAATTTTTATATTTTCAGATGGCCAAGCAAATAAAAGTCCTAATGGTGGCTGTGAGAAGGCTAGTATAATGATGAGACTGTTCAGATGGGTCTGTGCCGTTGAAACTGAACCAGAGAAAGAACAAAGAATTGCCAGAGATGCCCAAGATAAGCTTGATCAGGTAAGTTAGCTGTTTGCTGTATATGAGATGTTACGGATGTTATTAGAATTTTTGTAGTTTCGTTATCTTTTAATATACCAGTATATGTTTTTAATGGTACAACTCTTAAAATGAAATAATTTGGTATTTTTTCCTAGTTCACCATTCGTATTGCAGGTATGAGATGAAAGTATTAGTTTACACTTAAGGAATATGAAAAATTATTTCTGTACACATTGCAATGTTATGTAGTGTCATCAGCACTAAACTAGAGAAATGCAAAAACTATGATTTGATAACTGTTAATTTTACAATGAACGACCTGCTTTTTTTTTTTTTTTTTTTCATCATTTGTGATAAAACGAACTCAGAAATTCACTCATTAACTCAGAAAAAAGATAAGGAAGTAGTTATCATGAAAATAATGTAACTGCTTCACTTCATATCGTATTTATATGTATAAGACATCTTATTAATTTCATCATCTGTTGGACTTTTAACCCTTAGAAAGGAACATCGCCTAATACCCCTTTATGAGGAATATCCATCTATGAGACAGATATACAATTTTTTGCTAAAATTAACCCTTACTATAATGAATCACTATTGTGTCATACATTTATTTTTATAATTAGAGACAGTTTAGAGTTGACAAGTATGTATAGAAAATGTTGCCATGGCTATAATGTCTAGTTAGAGCTAATTTGTGTTCTGGGCTTATATCAAAATACACCATGATGAAGAGCACAAATTGCAAATAATTTTTATTTGTTGTAAATCATCAATAATTTAACAAATTTGGTAGACATATATTTTAAAAAGACATTAATTACTTTAAAAAATCTTAATGGCAATAAATTTTAGAATCATAAAACATTTTAACACAAAGTGAAACAAGAAAAGAATGTAATTATAATTTCACTTACAAAATTATTTGAAAGATTCCCTTGAAGACTTGAAAGAGTGTAGATCTCATCCTTGTTGGTTCGTCTTTATTTTCTATGTTCTCATGAAAAGAATCTAGTTTACAGTTAGTTCTCATGATAATTTTATCTATATCTGTCTTCCATGAAGAAAAGCTGCCATATTTGTTCCATATGAGAACTAATTTCACAGGTAGGCATACAGAAAACGTGCATTAGAAGGAATATCTGTCTAGAAGACAGGTGATTTTTACTTACGCTATGAGGAATATCCGTCTGTCAGGCGACATAGCTCCTACCGGATCATTCGGTGTTACCGTGAAAATCACGTGAGCGAACAGGAGTTGTAATCACATAGAAGACTAATACTTAAATGAGACTCTTGGAGTAGATGAGCATGATAGAAGCATAACCTGCGCTCTGGTAGCAAAAGACGTAACCATATCTGTCTGTGAGATGGATGTTCCACTCTAAGGGTTAAATCTTAAAACTCCAGGCAAGTTCAATTCAATATATTTGCGTTGAACAGATTTTTGAGTAAAATTGGATATGGGAGATAATGTGTAAGCTTGAATCTAGCCTCTTGCAGGGAAGTAAGTTCACACGATTCAGAGCATAAACTCTTCATGACAGTAAATGAAAACATAAAGAAAAAAAAATTGACTCATTAGTCATTGGAAACAGGGCTAGGAATTATGAAAGATATGTGTGGAGAAATAATACACTACTTCACTAGATGTTCAGATTAACCTGGACTAATTTCGGGATTATGCCTTTTTTCAACGTACTCCAAGGTACTCGCAGTTGGAGTATGATGAAAATGGGATAAAGGCATAATCCCGAAACTAGTCCAGGTTAGTCTGAACATCTAGTGAAGTAGTGTATTATTTCTCCACTCATATATTTCATAATTCTTAACTTCACTGTGTAAGCTTCCTTCATTAATTAAATAATTAAATAAATAAAGCTAGGAATGTTGCATAGTAGTATACGTAAAGGATGACAACTATGAAAACGGCTGTTCAATTCATTCGTTTAATGTTATCCTAGAGGAGAAAATAAGTTATAACTAGACCGCGGATTTTTAGGTACTAAAAACTTGAGCTTTAGGCACCTAAATTAGGCGTTTATTATACCTTGTTTAGGTTGTATAGGTTACAAAATAGGCTCTAAAACGACTTTGAAATATAGTGACAGCGTAAATTTTATTAAAATATGAATAGGCCAATCATATCTAAAATTTGATACAACTCACATTATTGTGTTTTATAATAGCCTACTAACCAAATAATTAAATTCACTTCAAGTTTAATCCACATTTTTCAGTATTTTGATTCACTTAGATTAATTCTCATACACCATAGTTAGCCGCACAATAGACTACAATACCTTTTCTATATTTTCCATTGTGAAACTCTGTCGTTTGTCACTTAAAATCAGTTTATAGGCCGAGAATGAACGTTCCACATCCACTGACGTAACAGGAGCAAATTTGAGCCTGGCAGTATGTTGCATTACAAGTGTCACTGCCCTTTCCACTGAGTATATCTGCCGCTGCATAGAGAATTTGTAGACCTGTGTTTTTTTTAAGCACATTGTCTATTTTTGTCCTGACTCTCTCCCCAACTTCACCTGGTGCATTCTTAATGTTGTCTTTAACTTCTTGAATTAAATCAATGTTTTCATATAAGGGGGTCCCTCTTCCTTCCAATTTTGAAATAATCTCCACAAGGAATGTGAAGTGAGTCCTGATATATGCCAAGTCATGCGGAATAGAGGAATCTTCCAACAGATTCTTTGCTGTTGTAATGTAGGTCGATGCACCATCTTCCAGCTGCATTACAACACTTTTTGTTCTCGTGAAGATGACAATTGTAGTATTCAGCAGCTTTCAGCCACGTACCCCAACGAGTAAGTACAGGTTCAGGGGGTAAAGGGACAAAAGGTAGCTGTTCCTGGAAGGCCTGAACTCTAGTTGGAGCCTTTAGAAATACTGTACCTTCTTTATGGTGGAAATCAATTTGTTGACCATTGGAAATTGTGACCTGACTTCCTCTGCTATGCGGTTGATACCATGCGCAAGGCAAGTCACGTGTACTAGTGCAGGATAAAAAAAACTTGCAGGAGCTGCATAGCTGCTACCATGTACGCTGCCGCATCTGTGTATGCAAGAAGTACCCTGTTTTCGTCTATGCTATTTGGATACAACACTTTCAGACCATTGTTCACGAAGTTCGGTACAGTTTGTTTGTTAGTTTTCTCAAGTTGCTTCGTGCAGATGAGATATGCCCTAGAGGATGAATTAGGATCTAATTTTCCAACAATCAGGTTTGCCACGTATCAACCACGAACATCGGTGGTTTCGTCGACTGAGATCCAAACATACGATTCCCCTATATCCTCCCGTATCTTACTCATTGCGTCGTCGTAAGATTGCTGCATGTAATTTTCCCTTATTGTTGATTCGGAAGGAACTGATCGATTGCAATACTTCTCCAAGAACTTCCTAAATGATTCATTTTCAATTGTTCTAAATGGAATATTGGCCGCTATCATTGCATGACACAATTCTGCATAGAAGTTGTTTTTGTTGCTCGTCTTCTCCAAGGATTGATTTAAGAGTAACTGTTTAGATTTTGATTTGCGCTCCTCATTGGCCTTGTGTATTGCCCCCTGGACATGCTGTGATAGATGGGACTTTTTGTCACTTGAAATCTAAAACAAAATATAAAATTTGTAAGGTGGTTTTTTACTTCTACTTTAATGTAATATTTTATATTAATATTAATGTACCATATGACAAACTTCAGGCGATTTTCATTGTTTCCATAAAATGCACAACAAAAACAGCGAAATGCAATTTAGACTGGGTTCGAAGAGTTCTATACACGTCAGTTTACCGGTAACTGATTTACAGAGCAAAGAAATGTCTAACCCTAGCACTTTGGACAAAGAGATTTGATTTATTTAAATATGCCACCAGATTAAATTAATTTGAAAGTTAAAAAAGGGAAGAAAGTAAGTTCACTTCTAGCAGTGTGACGTTCATTGCAGGCCTACTGAATTTAATAAAAATACAAACTTGTTAAATGTTTAGACTACATACCTCTTTATTACAAGCTTGACAGAAAATTACTTTCCCATCTGATGTAAAACGCGGAAACTCGTTCAACCACTGACGAATCAAACTTCACTTGGAAGTCCCGATTTTCGGCATTTTTGTTCACTTCACAGTTCACACATTCACACCTTGGAATCTTCCACCAAACTGGTGTAGAGCAAGCGAAAACCATTTTTGGAGGCTCGTGGTCAGGATTTACCGTTAGGCATTGGTTCGTCACCCTTTAAACAATAAGACTTGTCCTTGACAGCTGCAACTGTAGGGAGAGTGCAACGTGCTTGGACCACTGTGTGTCCCTAAAATCGAAATACAGTATATTGATCTAAAATGTCTTCGTTTATAATTTTCCGTACAATTATAGCACAAATTATATTTACGTTCCATTTAATATGAAATAAAAAACTAAGGTTTTCGGGATTTTGTGTTAATTAGGTCAAAATAGTCCGTAACGTTGAAATAGGCATTTTTAGGTGCTATAAAATTGTGTTTAATAGACGTAGATAAGTCTGAAACATAAGTAAACTTAATTATTTTCAGATATCTGTCAAGGAATAAAATAGGTAAAAACCTAAAGATCCGCGGTCTAGTTATAACCATTCTTTTTTTTTCCCTGGCAGATCATTCTAAACTCGAGACAATAACTAGTAAAACCATCTACTAGTGAGTTTTTATTTTCAGCCATACGGTAAAGCCATAATTAATAAAATTTAATAAAATGCTAGTAATTTCTTCTAAAAATTGTAAGCAATTTTATCCTGCATGAGTGTAGAATTTTGTTTCTCATTAATTAAAATCTCCTTGCTGTATTTCATTCCTACTGCATTATTTATTTATCTAAAAAGTGAAACACCCTATATGCTTCTATCATGTCAAAATCAATCTTGAAAGTTTTCTTTTCTATGTACATAACTGTTGTTATTAAATAAGAATAGTGCCCTGAAAATTTGACTTCTCCAAACATATAAATTTAAAAGATGAAGATTTTAATTTTGGCCAAGAGCAGAAAGAGAAATCACATAAATTTTGAAAATTGCACAATATATTTACCATTTTTCTTTATAAATTATAAAACATTGCAAACGAACACAAATATTTTTGCAATTACATTTATTTATTTAGTAGGCCTTTAGCCTCTCAATTGCCTTTTTTTAATAGGTGTGGTTTGTGAATTAATTAATAAACTAGCCTAGTCAAAATTAATCACCATTGGACTAACCATTTATTAGTTTTTATAAGTAGTGTTTCAAGAGTTTAGATGGGGAAGGAAGGATTGTTATTGGGATCTCTGATAGTAATGCATGAAACACATTTGTGAATGTTATTCAAGGAAAGAGACCCTGAGAGGGAAGTGAGAATTGCAAGAGACACAGAAGAATATATTAGCAAAAAGGAGGTGAGATAAAAAAAAAAACCTTCAATTTGTGTTGTGTCATTTGTGTATGTCCCCTTTTTTCCTCTTCTGTTATTCTGTCTTAGCCTTTTATCATTTAGATATATTCAACAATGTGTTGCTACTTAATTATACATTTATTTATTTATTTATTCAAACCATGTATACATAACCAGAGCATAATGCTCATGATGGGCTATGGCAATGGAACAATGGCTACAAGAAGAAATACGGAAAAACAAAAATACAAAAAAATTCAACAAAGAAAACTTATAGTCAATGGCTACAAGAAGAAATACGGAAAAACAAAAATACAAAAAAATTCAACAAAGAAAACTTATAGTCAATGGCTACAAGAAGAAATACGGAAAAACAAAAATACAAAAAAATTCAACAAAGAAAAATTATAGGGCCGATTGTATAAACAGTTTGATCTCGGATCAGAGACTAAATTGATCTCAGTTCACGCTGAACTTGGAAATTTTTGTTGTATAAACGCTATTCTGAGATCAATTCGCACTGAACTAGGATCAATTTTGACTGGAGAAATTTCTCCGATCAAACTAGCTGATCTCAGTTCAAGGGGCTGTTTTCGTATTTGAGATATAAGATTAGTTCATTATAAACATAATATTAGGCCTACCTGTGTGGTTACGATAAATATAAAGAAAATACACAATAGACAACTTCATACATTTCTAGTTATATGCAGTTGTGCGTACATTTCTAGCTATAAACTAGTTGTGCGTATATAGGCTATATTTTAGGCTCCTTATAATGTAGTGTATCATAACTCTACAGCATAACCTGCACGTTATTATTATGTTGCACTAATTACTATAATACGAAAATAACCCTTGCACCACAATTGCAACTAATACGAAAGGTAGGGTAAAGGAGAAAAGAGATTGAATTGTAGAAAGGGGAAAAAATAAAAATTTTCAACGCTGCTAACCGAGAGACATAGGAGACTATGGTGGAACTACTAGGAAATCTCGAGTGGGAGGATCCTGTTTTTGGATTTTCCCCAAATGCTTTCTTCGTTATCTTTCTTTATGTGACCTATTAACTCTTTCAGAACTGTTATTTTACATTGTAATAAGGCAGTCATGAGGTAAAAACTTCAGTGGGCTATTAAGTTTAAAATCGACAGAGAAAAGTTCAGATAACAGATGAACAAAAATTCCTTAAGTTTTACATCTCCGCTCTTAGCCTATACAATTTATGAGACGAAGCATTTATATGTCCTTAGCCGTGAAAATGTTAAGCCGATTTATAACCCCAGGAATGAAATTACAAGAACATTTTTCATCGCATTTTCCTCTTGCACGGATATTATCGCATCCGTCTTTTTGGATTCTATAATATCTTTATATTTTACCAAGACAATTTCAATTAGGAACGATCCTTTTTCTGCTAAATTTCGATCATATTTCCCCTTCCTTTCGCATAACACAGTCTGAATACGGAGAAAAACAGAATAACAATGCTCTCGCCTCGCGATACTCATCTGTTTTTGCGATGTTGCCAAGTGCTCATGTATGAATTAGGATCAAAATTGAACTTCAATTTGTTGATCTTAGATCAGTGTTATACAATACGACTCGAGCCTGAACTCAGATCATTTTCTGAACTTAGATCATAATTGATCTCCAGTCAGTGATGTTTATACAATCGGCCCATAGTCATCTTAACTATAACCCTACATCTAAATCAAAACAAGGGCTGATCATACAGCAGTCATAAACAAAGATGTTATTCCACCAGGTCTCAGGTGATCTCAAAGGGGATATTCACAGCATATTTTTTTCTGGGGTGTGCCAGTCCCCTACCTAACACTTAAACCTGAAGACAAGACGACACAAACACCAACGATCCTCTTTCATTTCCATTTCTTTATTTTCAATTTTCAGCAAACATTTTTGACTGTTGCATTTATTAGAGATATAATTGTTTACTAAATAATCTATCCATTAATCGATTAAAAACTATTCTACGTAGTGAAAAATCCCCAACCCAGCCTGGAATCAAACCAGGACTGCTAGTTTGGAAGAAGTCTCACTACCGACTTGCCCATGCATATTTATTTAATACAGGTTGTCAAAATCAAACTTTAGGCATATAACTCTGTGGTGCTATATACCTAAAGGGACTAAGTCTACCATCCGACCAATACATGACAGGATTGGAGACATGTGGTCAGCATGACCATTAATAATGGTTTCCGTGACTGGAGCTGCTATTTCTCAATCAAGTATCTCCTCAGTTGTATCATGAGACTAAGTGCACACTGTTCCAGACCTTCCTACCTCAGAAAAATCCAAGGAGGTACAAGAGACCGAATTCGGGTTGAGACCATGCAGACAGTAAGGCATACAAGCCAATCTATTAAATTTTTCTTAACAGAAACAAACTTTAGGCATGCAAGAAACATGGCAGATGAAGCTACAATTGAATCGGTCATTTAAGAAAGGGCTTAATGACAGAAAAGATCATTTTTCAGGAGAAAGAAAAAACTGTTTATTTACAGAAACATTGACAGTTAGTAAATTCTTGCATATGCAATGTCTTATTATAGGTGTTTTTAAGATCTCTACATGTGAAATGGAAATACAATGTGCTTACATGATGCATTATAGTAATTGAAAGTAATGGAATTGAGCCCTTTCAAAAGTATATCTCACAGACTTTACATTGAAATTGTGCAAAATCACAGTTATAAAATAAAATCAACTATTATGATTGATTTATGTAGCATTAAAATATGACGTATGAAAAACTTAATATCTTGAATACTAAATACAGTCCTACATCAATGAAAACATCCAGTAAGTGTAAAATCTACATATCTACATAGAAATGCTTATATTCTTCTGGTATACGTTATAACACATTAGTTTTGACAAATCTTGCTTGGTGTAAATGGGAACATTATTTTCATAAGCACACTTTTAAGGAAGTTTCAAAATTGGTCTTGCAGATATTTCACATCTGAGGTGTGGCTGATTATATCCCTAATGTATGTTGAAGCACAAATTTGTACTGGGTTCATTGAATCATACTGACATTCATTAAAAAACTTGGGTTTCAGTCTTTTTGCAATAATTTTGTCACTATGTTGAGACTTGTAGAAAGTCATCAGCCAATACCAATAAAACTGTAAATTTTCCTTGTTTTCCTGAGTTGACAATGATTTGTACATATTCCCTGATAGGAAGAATTCTATCTAGCTTATAGATACATCTATTGATTAAACCAAAATCAAGGAACAATGACCATAAGTCTTACATTTACTGCTAGGTATCAGAAAGGTTCAGTATTGAAAGGACTCCATTCCTGGAGTTGAGGCATTTCTAAACTGAATGGTTTATTCAAGCTGCTGTAGAACTAACTTTAGTAGGTGGAATTGAGTCTTTCTTTAACAGAATCATGCATCTACCCCTGGTGAATCCATTTACCTCATAACATTCATTTTGGAAAAAAGTGTCATTGAGCCCTTTCTTAAATGACCGATTCAATTATAACAGCAAGAGGAGGTAAATGCTTCAACTAAAAAAATATGTATTTCAAGAGTGAGATCATGACTGGAGGGAAAATATACTGGGCTTGTGATGTGAAATTACTTCTGGATCACCTAATAATCTTAGCCGTTACTTCACTTTGTAAAGAGAAAATGAAAATTAAATAAATTTGCACGGTAATATGCATTACTGTATTACTGTTTTAAATTACAGTAACATTCAGGAAAATAAAATTTGGGAATAACACTGTTTGGAAATATCAAAATATGAATCTCTATTAGAATTATTTTCCTTATTATCCTTCTTTTAGGATTATATCATGAATGAAATCAAAAATCACTAGAATGAGCAAATTAAAGGGTGATAGTTAATTATAATATTTGATTTGCATTCAAAAGGTATTGAGTATTCAATTCATTTTTAATATGAAGCAAATAATTGCAATTAGTTTCGTGCGGATTTCGGGAAGTGTACAGTTTCTTCAGTATGCAAAAATGAGCTTAACCCATAGTTAAAAGAGTGGGATGGGGAAGTTCCAGCAAGCATAATTTATTGGGTCTTATCTAGAGGATCATCTCTAGATGGCAATTTCAACAAAAATGGATGCAATATTAAAATTGTCGGGTTCAATGGGAAAATATAAAATTAAGGCATAATAGGAGGCTCTCAGAACCCATAAGTGAACAGGAGGAAGTAGATGTTATTAGCTCCATTATGATAGAAACTGAAGAGAGGCTTGTGAAGATGAAGTGGTGAAACAGGAGTTTTTAAACATGAATAGACAAAATCAGGAGCTTATAAAAACTCTGTGGTGCTAAGTCTTCTATCATAGGCAGATGGCAGGTTTCAGGGGCATGTGGTCAGCATGCCAACACCCAAGGCTGTTTGTGATGGTTTCCATGATTGGAGCCACTCCTTCTCAATCAAGTAGCTCCTCAGATTGTATCACGAGGCTGAGTGAACCCCGTTCCAGACCTCCCTACCTCAGAAAAACCCGACAGGGTACAGGGAATTGAACCCAGGCCGGGTCTGTAGCCAGTGACGCTAAGCACTCAGGAGGTCATAAACAGCTTATACATAATATATAAATGAGTACATGTATAAAAAAGGGTCTCGGTATTTTGAGTCTTGATAGTTCAATATTCCTATAAATCTCAGCTGAAAACTTGAATTAATAATTAATTAATAAGTCATCAGTTTTCAGGGTGTGAACCGTTGGACTTCTGTAATTTTTCCCTACTGTAATGATTCTTAGTATTCAATAAATTCATTCATACATATTAAAATTGCTGAACAGCCTCACCAATGCTCATCCATGCCCTAGAAAACAATGAAACAAAATCGGTTGAATATATCTAATAAACAAGGCTTATTTCTACTGGCCTTCTATTTCTACTGACACGCATGCTCTCCTGACATAGAATTATTTAGCATAGATGCATGTGAAAACCTTCTTGCAAACTGTCTCCTCTAACTTCTTGCTTAATTTTAATAAAGTCTAACAAAAATGAGTTGAAATATCTTGCAATTTTGGACTGACAGATAAGGATGAAACTTAACTGATATTAAACACTATTTTATTGATCTAGTGTTAGCTTTCAAGAGTTTGCTTATAGTAATGTTGCAATCAAAATACTTCCCTAGGGAAGATTAATTGACATCCCTCAGGCCATATGCGGCCCACAATTTCATGATCTGCAACTATGCTACAATTGAAATAAAATATATATATTTTTTTTCATTAATGTTATAAATTACAAAAATATTAATATTTTAATTACTTTTGTAAGGAAGAACATACTCACCTATGACATCAAACACACTATACTGACTATATTCCCTTGAGTCAAAAATGGGACATTTGGATGGTAAAAACGGGGCAGTCAAAAAATAGGTATTACAATGTGCACCGATATCAGTTATTTTGAGTCCTTACATAACGACTGTAAACTTCTATGGGCATTAATTTCGTAAATTAGAGTGCAATTTACTCGACATTTGCTGGCAGGACTCAGCATCATTATTTTTCACTGGATGCAATTCTGAATGTGTTATTTCCTTATCAACGTCTTGTGATATCAAATTTCTCTAGTTCGTTTGTTTGTTTTGCGGGAAGAAACAAAATGAATAATAAGGAGTAAATAAAGACGCAACAATGAACAGCTACTTGAAATCCTCGTAAACAAATGCAGAATGTTTTATATATATCAACAAAATTTTAAGTACTAGAGTAGCGTGATTCTTTGTGTTGTCTTATGCATATCAAGGTATCACTGATTAAATAGGAAAACTTCCAATGCATAGAATTTAAATACCATCAAGATGCTTGCGATTCATAAACAAAACAGAAAAATTTCTACCTGTGGGAGAAAATCGAACAATACATTTGGTTGTAATTGCATAACAGACAAATAGACAAAATGCTGGACGGTCAAGCTAAAACAGGACCTTGCTTCACTTGGTCAGTAATAATGTTACACAAAGAAGTTGTCTCAGTTAATAAAGAAACATTCTATGGATTAAAGCATGAGAAACACGTGTAACAAGTTCCATTAAAACTGCTCCATTCGTTAATACATTTCAAAAACCCATCCCCTGCTGATTACTGATAGATTAGAGTTTATTTAACCAAGTATTATGTTTACTTTCCCAATGAGAAACATGTGTATCAAGTTTCATCTAAATCGCTCCAGCCGTTCAGACATGATGCTGGAATATGTTGAAGTCTTACCGGCTCATGAACAATCCCTGGAGATCCCTTAAGGGGATATTCACGGTGGATTTATTTCCGGGGTGCGCCAGTCCCTGACCTAACCCTTAAACCTAAGGACAACACAAATACCTAGTCCTGAACCCGATAATTGAGCCCGGGCCACCGAAGTAGAAAGCAGTCATGCCACCGACTCACCTATGACAGCAAACACACTATACTGACCATATTCCCTTGAGTCAAAAATGGGACGTTTGGATGGTAAAAATGGGACAGTCAAAAAATAGATATTACAATGTTTCCATACACTTTTATTCCATCACTTCACTGCTTGTCTTTAGATTTGGATTCTTTTTGGAGGTCATCCTTAGAACTGCATTTTGTCTTTCTGATATTGCAACCACTTACTTTAAGCTTTAAAAATTAAATTTTAAATTTAATAAAAAGTGTGAAATCTATGCAATCAATGTTCAGTAACAAAGCAACTAATTTGTACATAACTTACACTGAGCAAAAGACTGAGGCTTCTTCTCCAAGATAACAATGAAAACGTGTGTTTCATACCTATTTCTTTACTTTTTCTGAAGATATAATAATAGTGGAATAGCACACAATGGGTAGAGATTATACAGTCTCATCAGACCAGAACATTGCCTCCGTATTTTCGTTGCTATCAGCGTTATTCAATTTACTGGTAAACATGACATTGATATGCAATTATAGGTTATGAATAAAAATGTACACTTGACCAATATTAAAATGTAATATAGTTTTATTGAAAACGGTACAAAACCGACATTTTATTAAAACAACAGGACAGTAAAAAAATACGAAATTAACGGTTCTGTCCTGTTCAAAATGGTACGTATGGTCAGCCTAATACCAGTATTAAATCCAGATAATGCAAGTGTACTTGTGTATTGTGTATTGTGTATTCTGCTTCAAATTGATACTGAAATCATCTGCTGAAACTCACACTAATTCTAAGCTTTATGAATATGGTGATGGACTGATGGTATTAGCTTTATGTGCAACAATCTGCTTTTGAAAAAATTGCTGCTTCATTGCAATATATTGTGAATTAAAAACTGCTATTTAACTAGGTAAACCACACAGAGGAAGTAATATATTCTTTTGGACTGAAGGAGATGATAAGACTTGATAGCTGCTTGTGCCATAAAATTTTAGAGTATTCACAAAGTTGATGTGTCTTGAGCAGGGGCTAAATTATGTTTGTACAAGGGAGAATCAAATGAAAACTGCAATTAATTTTTTTCCACTATTTTACTTCAGGAAGAATGTTTGCTTGTATATTATTTTTCTACATAGTCAATGCACTTATGCCATCAGATAGGAAATGCTTTGATACCGCGTGAGAAAATTTATTCTGGTTGACACTGAAGAAACTCATGCACCGCCGATTGAATGTCTTCATCAGACTTAACTTCTGCCCTCCTTTAATGGACTAAAGATGTGGAAATCTGATGGTGCCAAACCTGGCAAGTATGGCAGATGTGTGAGGCTCTTGAAGCATAAGTCATTGATGGTTTTCATGGTTGCACGAGCAGCATGAGGAAGGGCGTTATCATGTTGAAGCAAAACACCTGCTCTCAGCAACCCCCTTTGCTTTGTCACCATCAGATTTCCAAATCTTTGGTCCTTTAAAGCATCTCCTTGGAGGGCAGAAGTTCAAATCTGATGAAGATGTCCAATCGGTGGTGCAGGAGTGGCTACAGTGTCAACCAAAATAATTTTCCCATGCGGTATCGAAGCTCTTCCTATCCAATGGCGTAAGTGCATTGAACTGGGAGGGGGCTATGTAGAAAATAATGTACAAGCAAACGTTCTTCCTGCAGTAAAATAGTGGGAAAAAATTAATTGCAGTTTTCATTTGATTCTCCCTCGTATTTTATAAGAGTCAATGAATATCATAAAAATAACATTTAGCATGGGGATTAGATTATTAACTAAATTGCCAAAAAATGCTGAAGGATCACCAACATGCCATTACCGGTACATTACTACATTCAAACAAGAACAAAATAAAATAAACCATTAACAAGCAATGGCATAATGAGCAAGTGAATTACAAAATGAATCAGTATCAATATTATATTTTAAATGTGTTCCATGTACTTCTGTGTCTTCATTTAGAACCATTTATATTTTCAAATTTAAAGGATTTATACTATCAATGCACTTTTTAAAGAGCCTTGCATTCCCAGGACTAAGTATAGAATAAAATCAGAAGGCTGAGGAAAAAGAAATGTGTTGTTCAGCAATATGCAAAGATGTTCATATTCTTGAATCTACTGGTTTTGTCCTCACTCCACTAATTTTAGTTTTGTGCTTAATGACTCAGCCAAATGGAACTCAGACAAATTCATGCTTCATTAGTGTTTTTTTTTCCCCAGGGTGTACAGCTAGGGGGGAAAAAAAGCAGACAGACTAAAATATCTAAGTTGCCGATATGAGCCACTGCGCATGCCTAGCGGTATTCACAGGATAGCAGGGAATGTATTGAAATTTGTTTCTAGTGTCAACTGTTGACTTAGCCCATTTCAACACCCAGAATATGGTTTCTAATCGTATTGTTTTATAACTGAATATATTAATTATTAATATCATTATAAAATACTAACACAAATTATATTATATTCAGCTACAAGAGTTAGTCTGCTTTTTTTCCCCTACCTGTACATATTTAAACAGGAAAGTTTTTGTACATTACCATGTTCAAGTTTTGTTTGTTTAAGCAACAGAATCTTGTATTTGCTGAACAAGGGTCCCGTTAAGGCATTTTTTTAATGTGAAAAATACATAATTTTTCCCTTCGTTTTGCAGATTTTATTAGAAACTGAAAATTAATTGAGACTTTTCGACTATCAACAACTTATTTAATAACATAATTAAATGTTTGAGTTAGTAAAGTCCACTTGAAATTTAAATTGCTTAAAAATGTAATATGTTTTTTTTATAATTTTTTCTTCCTTCGTAATTTTATACAAAAGATATCTAATAGACAAAACAGCTAAGGCTTTAAATTACAACTAATATTAGTAAATTCAGAGATGGTTGTTATAATATGGTTTTCTATTCCACAGGTGAATACCTTGGAACAGACTCCAGTAGAGAAGAAAATCCTCAATACCTGTCTGGCAGTAATCATAACAGTGGCAATTGGTCTGTATGCCTTCTTTTCCATTAACCCTTTGACAGCTGAAGAGACTGAATTTCTGAGAATGGACGCCTACAACCGATCATTGTACCATTATCTCTACCATGGCAATTCCACAAGCTAGAGAACAGAAATGGCCTAGTAATTAATATTTCCTTAAATATTCCTAGGGGTTTGTTCGTTTATGCTGAAAATGAGCTGTCCGTTGAGATTATTTGAAAGCAGTTGTAGTCTCTAACGTTCAGACAAATGTCATGTATGATATATAAATCATAAACTATTTTAATTTGTCTTTCATATAGTTATAAGTTTGTTCTTTTGTTTTATTCTCTGCTCTCTTGTCTTATATTTAAAGTAAGTCTAAGTGAGATTCATTCCTGAATAATTCGGGTTAAGTCAGGGCATGAAATTTCAAGTCTGAAGGCTGTAGCAAAACCAAGAATTTTATTTGCCATTATTGTTACATAAGATAAAGTATTACAGCCTTTTAGGAATTATGAACTACCCCTTCTTCTATTTATTTTTTATATAGAATATTAGCAATTTTTTTAATAAATACAGGCACTCAATTGTGTATCTATAAATATACATATATATATCCCTTTTAAATATGCAGAATTAAATAAGTAAATAAATAAATAAAAACATTCTAACTGAACTACCTATCCCATACATTAGACTACATTCTAATTTGTATTTTTGGGATAATACAAACTAATTTAAACAGATTATTACAACAAACTAAGTATTTTTGGATGTATTTCAATTAATTGTAAACAGCTTTAACAAAGGAAAGCTAATTTTTGGAAGTATTTCAATTGATGGAAACCGCTTCAACAAACAAAAGCCAAACACAAACTACTTTTTTTTTTAAATTACTACAGGAGTTAGAGCAATGATTGGCTAACACACCAATTAGAGTTTCATGGGAAATTCAAATTATATTGGTGACTTTCGGATATTTCTGAACATTTTTGAGTAAATACAGGTACTCAATTATCTTGTTCAAAGTGACAATTTGGCAATGATAATGAGGATGAGTGTTCAGCCCAAAGGCAGGTTCATTTCCCAGGATTAAGCCGAGGGATGATGCCCATGACTCGTCCGAGGTGATTCAGGCAAGGGTGATACCGTGGAGATTTGCCATTGCCTCTCATGGGATGGGAATGAAAGGACACAACAACCAGTCCTGAAACCAGGAAGGAAATTTTCCACCGCTGAAAAATCCCCAAGCTGGCTAAGAATTGAACCCAGGCCACCAGGGTGGAAGGTAGTCACGCTACCAACTCACCCACAACAGCGGACAGTTTGGCAATATCTACTATTAAATTTGAAACTGAATACTAAGAATAATATATTATGGAAACTAAAATAATAAAAGTAAATAAGATAACAATTTTTCTAACTTTGTTTATAGCATCAGAATTCTGGTTACTAATGGTGACTTGGTGACAAGAAATTTCATACCCTGGATTAATTTACTACTACTACTTACTAATAAGTTTGCATGTCTATACATTGTATCATTGTTAGATTTTAGTGAAACATTTTGTACGTTTATATATTTATATCTTATAATAAGCATTCATCATCCTATGTTATTTCATTTCATATCATAATGCTTTTGTATTACCGGTGCATTACTGGTTGCATAATTTTGTAATATTTTTAAAGCATGAAACAAGAAAAAAAAAGAATGTGTAAGGAAGTTAATTTTCACAGCACTTGGAAAAATGGTCACTTTTTGTTATTGAGCACACTGAATAACCCTACCCACCAAAGATTACTCTAATATTTCTCTAATCTGATTTTTCAGAAATTAAACTCTATACTTGAAAGACTGAAAGTTTTTCTACTAATTATGTAAAATAAAATTATTCTATGTTGGTATTTCAAGCAGAGTGTTACCAAATTGTGGATTTAAAACAATACATACCGTACATTAAATTTCAATATCTTCTACAATTTTTTCGAACTAATTTTTTAACAAGTTAGCCTTGTACTTAAATCAAATGTTATTAATTTTGCATTAAAAAAGTGTATATTTATGAAACTTCATTACCTTTGACAGATTTTTACGATTAATTTAGCAACAGAAAGGACTGTAAGCCTCTACTTCAAGCAACATATTGCAAAATTCTGAATTCATTACACTTAAAGGTTTCTTCATTAGCTTTCACAGTTTTTCCCAACTAATTTTGTAACAGAAAGTACTGTATGCTGCTGCTTAAAAGAAAAAATCATTGATTTTGGATTTTAAAAAATCATTATATGAATTCAACATCATATCAGATGTTAACACAGTGGAGATATTACAAGATATTACGCGGTGAGGTGAAAATAGTATATAAACTTTACTTTCAGTATAAATCTTGAACTAGTTTCAAAGACAATTGTTTTTCATCATCAGCTGTACTACAATAGAATTTTATTGCATTAGAGGAGAGACCCTCATCAGTTGGAACATCAATGATCCTTGCTTCTATACAGTTTCCTAAATCTCCGTATATTATCTTAGGTATAAGAAATTTCAATGTTTTATCACCAAGTTTTGTGTTTTAATGTAGATGCATATCCTTACTTTGCAGCATAAACGAACAAAATCTGACATGATCTCATAAAGATCTGGGTGCTCAAAACTTTCTCTGTTTACAGTTGCAACTATAATGTAAGTTAGCAAGCTTCGAATGTTCATACAAAAGATGTGTTTACTAAGCATGTTCTAGAGGAAGAGGTGGGGGAGTGCATCACGCGATCACAACAAGAACATGCTCAGGTATAATCAGGTTATAGATAAAAAGTGAACACATTCCATATTGCTTTTATAATGAAGGCATGATCAAATAAATTATCTCTGATTTACATTCTACAATTAAATGGTGGCCAATTATGTTTATGAATGTCATCTTTGTGTAGACCGCAGTAGATGGCAATCAAGGTGCACATTGCTTTTGCTGTGCAATGATTGTCCATACAGTGACATCATGCTGGATAAATGTCGCACTAACCTTGAGTCTTCAATCCTTGTATAAACATTCGAAGCCTAGTTATCCGCAAGGGTCATACCTTGTGTTGTATTTTCAATAGCCATACTATGTACCTGTTTTGATATTTACTGATTAGTTAGTAACAGAGGTGGCCATGGGGTATGTGAGATCCCATAAAGAGTATTAATACATAACTTAAGGAAAAACTTCACTGAAGCACTGATGTAGCATAGAGGGGCTATCAAATTATAATAAAGGAACTGAAGGTAATAACTGTTATATCACAGTAGAGAATAAGAGTTCACAGTAGAGAGTAAGAGTTTAAGGCAGTATTTGGATATTCATATAAAGCAGTAGCTGATACCCAAAAGAGCAAACAAAAGTTAGGTAAATCTTGCCATACGATATTATAGAATGCCTAAAAAGGTACCGGTACTTTTGATTTGTTCTTTCATTATATGGTTGGAATTTCGAAACACATTTTTCCCTGCAGCACCCAAAAGATAAAAAATTGTGACTAGAGTAGAGCATTGATTATCCGAAACAATAGGGGATGTTGGGGATGTTCAGATAATTGATTTTTCAGATAATCGTTATGAAGAAAGAAGAAACGCTGATGTTAAACACAAAACCATATATATTTTGTATTGTATGTCTTATAAAATTACACAGAGAACTGACTAGCCTAGTTTGACAAGTTCAAAATGGCCATTAAAGTAGGCCTACAGTTTAGGGAAATAATTTTTTTAAGGGAGGACTTTTGCAGGGAGGGGAAACTCCAGGATAGCCCAGTAGAACTTCTGCATGGCATGTGTGAAATTTTGAATTTTACGACTGGAACGCTTTTGGTTAACCTATATTTCAGTTGATCAGTATTCGCATAATCGATGTCCTACTGTAATTCACTACCAAACCTAGAGATCATGTCATTGGATTAACAATTACTCAGATATTTATTCTTGACCATCACGCTTCAACTAATAAAATATTTCAAGGTTATTTAAGCAAATCTAGCTTAGCAGATAGGTCTCGTACAAGGCCCCTAGACGGTGCCTAGTTTGTCTTATAGTATGGCCACCTCTACTTATCATTAATTTGAAAGAGTCTTCAGTGCATAAAGTATTACTTTATGTTTAATGTCTGGAAATCATTAAGAGTGTGTATTATAATAAATATACTGCTTACTCCTTTTAATGTAACTCAGAGCAGAACTCCTATTATCAGCATTTCCTTACAGGGTAAACATATACCAGTATACATCCAATACAACTCAGGACCGGGAGGAAATTTTTGAGACTCACGATATTGCCCCCCCCCCCCAAAAAAAAAAAAACCTTTTTCTATTACAAATACTCAAGTTACACTCACAATTTATTTTTTTAATGTATGCATTCATACCTTTTTCTACTTCTCACAAATTCGCATATGTTTTGTAATTTGAACTTTATTTTTTTATCATATGTAAATGAAGTTCTTCAATGCATATATTTCCCTTTGTTGGATAGTTTTGCACTTTGACACAGTCCCAGACTTTCTGTAAATGTAAGCTTTTCAAATTTCTTATTTAAATCAACTGTAGTAAATAATTCTACTTAAGAAATTTTAATACATTTGTCTAAGAATTTAAGCAACTTCTACCTGATCATTTTCTGGTTCTCTAAAGTTATGACCTCCTATACCAAGGTGTTGCAGTCATTTATTTCTATCCTTTTATTTTATATTTTTTTATTTAGACTTCATTTATAGACATTTCAACATTAAAGTCATATTACGTAGTTAGGTTTTGTACATATATCAGTAGGTTGTGCACTATTTATGTCCATTCGTTGGTGTGTTATGGTTTCTGATAATTTTAAGTGATTTTCAATTTTAATATAGGATAAAATAGCAGCAAGGAATCATGGTAAGTAAATATCCTATCCCACATTTGCCTTTACGCTTGGGGAAATCATGAAAAAATGCTTCGGTCCCAGATGCTACCACCTGCACCATCCCGTTGGGTTTTTATCATTTGTGTAATTTGGAATGTAGGAAAAAACCATTTTAAATATTCTCACTATCAAAAATTCTATTTTCAAAAACTTTAATTTTAGAATGGAAACTCTCCGTTGCTTTTTGCAGGTACTGTACTACAAAAGTTCTTTGAACTTGTTCTTTTATTTCCAACTGAAAACTGAATTTTAATCCTTCTATGCTGTGTCCTGTATTACAATTAGATGCGAAGTGCAGTTATTTCTTTCTCATTCTGGTAGAACTAATTGCCTTGCTGTGATTATAATGTACATTGCCAACTATTCGGTTCTATCTAGTTATGCAAATCTAAGATTATTCCGAAGAAAATAAATATAGAAGTCCATAACCCCTTTTCTATTATATCCTTGTTATTATTCAGCATCCTTGCCTCCTATCTGTAATTTAAATCTTTTGTAGTTTTTAATAACAGGATCTCCTGCATAATATGAAAAGCTTCCAAAAGTTCTATTTAAGTTTCAGGTTTCCCTATGTTGATTAAAGCGAAAAAAAAGTAGTAGACTACAATACTGTTTCACCCCCACTCCCCCTCCTAATTGTATTAAATTACGAACAGTCAGAGAAAGCAGTATGTATCAATATTTCCATGAAGTTGATTTACATTGCCAAAAAGCACAGCTCTAGACAATGATTTCTAGACCAATAAAGTATTCCTAATCTTTAGTCCACTAACATAATAATATTAGTTTGTTAAAATTTATACTGTATTACTGTGTATGAAAGAATATGTTGGAATATTCTCTGTAATTAGATACCGGTAACTGAAATAAAGTTCATACAATATTCTTTATAAATCCTGTGTTTTATTTCAAGTTTTCTAAAATTCCTTAATTTGTTTACCTATCATAAGTATAAGGGAGCATTCACACCGAAGTAGCATGCCACTTGTGACATGCTACCTGGGTGCCGCTGCACCTTACTCATTTTAAATCCCAAATAAATAAGTTCAAATCTTCACACCAAAGTAGCGTGGCAATAGTGCAGCTCGCAGAGTGCGACATTCATTTCTTCAGATAGATCTGGACTTATTTCATGCGACGCTCCTCAGGATGATGCATGCATACAATTGCCTTTTCAGCTGTTTTCTAATTGTTAAGAAAATTCAACACAAATTCGCTTGTGTAGCGGTAGATTATGGCAAAGATGTAATGAAAACTGCTAGAAAGAGAGCTATTTAACATACAATTTGTACATGCATAGACTATACGAGATGGTAATCAAAACTAGTAGGAAAAAAGCCTGGATTAAAATTGCTGAAACTATAATCTCTTTAGGTAAATTACATTACTTTAAATGAGTTTCTCAATTGTTCAAGTGAAAAACTGCAGGTCGCATTCGCTACTTCGGTATAAATGCAAAACTGCGAACCATGCAACTCGATGTGCAGCCTCCATTTAGGTAATGCGATTCGCATGCTATGCTACTTCGGTGTGAATGCTCACTAAAAGATTTGATTGTAAAAGTGCTTCAAACTCAACTCCATGGACATTGAGTGTTGTGTTTTACAGGCTTAAAGATGAGTTATTCACTAGCAAATAGTTTACGGAATTTTTATTTAGCTTCATTTGAAATATGTAGTGAAAACCTACATATTTAAACATTGCATATTTTTCCTAGTTCTCTGCATCACTGATTGAGTCTATCAGAAGGAATGTTCATAAAGACAGACAATGACCCTTTAAAGTCACATGATATAGCAACAGCAAATTTTAGAAAAAGGATTTTTCCTAAGAAAATGCCTTCAGGAGGATCAATAATGCCTCAATTTAGAATTTTGTAGGCCTACACACTGTGGAAAATTTGAGTCACAATGAATAACAAGGGAAAATTTTATAAAAAAGGATTTTTTCTAATAAAATGCCTTCAGGAAGATCAATAATGCCTCAATTTAGAATTTGGTAGGCCTACACACTGTGAAAAATTTTAGTAAGAGTAAATTTTTATTTATATGATATATAGCCTTAAGAAATATATACATAAAATAATAATAAATAAAATAAGCATTATGGTCTATAATGTTGTATGCCTAATATTGTAGTGGGAACCACGGTGCAATGATATAGATTCTAATTTCCTCTAGATGAAGTTCTCAAAACAACTGTATATATCTGCAATAAAGAAAGGGCATTTCTTTCCAAACAAGCATTCAGTGGTAAGTACACTGGGGTCTGTATTTCCGGTATAAAAAATTGTCGGTAAGCTCTCAGAAATGTAATGAAAAATGAATAAATTTGTTACAGGTTTAGGCCTACATGATTATAACCACAGCTATGGGAACAGTTATTTTTAGTCATGCATGTAGTTTATATGTTAATCAGTTACGCATTTTTAATTACAAGTTTGCTAATTGGGTATATTTAGGCATCACGTACAAGACGTTTCACGTTATAGCCTACCCGACTGTTCTTAATGATTTTCCTTCATTCCATTCATAAGAATCCTGTGAAAAAAAATTATCATTTCCTTTTGATGTCGGTATTTATATTTTTTAGATATTTTTTTTGTCAAGAACTGTATAATTCAATTTTTATTTCCCTAAAAACATTAAATAAGAAGTTAGATTTAAATAACAACTGTTATTAAGGCATATAACCCATTTATTCTTTGAAGAGGGATTTGCTCCCGCTGCAAGTGCTCAAAATTCCCGGCAGAGGGGAGGAGCAGTCGATACTGATTACTATTGCCATCTGTTAAGATTAGTGAGCACTACTTATTCAGAATATGGCTATACGGCTATATCCGAGTGTACCCTCCTCCTCCTCCACTGCGTTGGCATGGCGACCGCGACAACCACACTTCTTTACCCCTTGCCACCAACCAGCCAATCGGACTCATGCATGAGAGCAAGAGTGTACTAACGACCATTCGGATTCAAGTAGAACTAACTACCAAGCGCTATCTCCACAAGCCAATGGGTCTGATGTCTAATAGCTGTAAAAGTGGTGCCAGAGCTGATAATAGGAATACACTGCATATTCAACAGATGGCAGTAGTAGTTATACCGTCTGCTCCTGCCCTCTTTTGAGAATATTGAGCACTTGTAGCGAGAGTAAATCCCATTGAAATATGTGGTAAATCCCGTCATTTATTTGTCTACATTATTTCATACTTGTCATGAGGAAAAAAAAAATGTTTCTCCATATTTTATTATTGAAAAGAACTTATATAGGTTTAATATTGAAATGACAATGGATAAAAACAATGGTACAAGAAATGATTTCAATAACTTATGTGTAATAACTAGAGGTTTTTGAAAATGGTTTTATTTTTTTACAAGATATGTAGTTTTCAAATTCAAAACGGGGTGTATTAAGATTTTATTTGCAAGAAGCAGTGAAAATACAACACATTATGTATGTATAATCTAACATAATGGTTATTTTAATTAATTATTATTTATTTACATATCGGTAGGACTGCATCTCACTGAAAAGAAATCACAGAATGTTGACTGTACCCCCCAAAAAATAATAGATATAATCTACTGTATATCTAATGAACGTAGCTGAAAATATGCACTTGCAAAACTGAATAAGAAAAGTTTCCTACTCTGCTGACAGAAGTTATCAAAAGGAAGCAACTTCACAAATTTCAAGCGTTTACCTTTTTTTAAAAAATAAAAAAAATATTGTCAATTAATGCACTATTATAACTGATAGTAAAATGAAGGAAGCATTCAAAATTTTAAATAGCTGGGTGATTTAAATAAACCATACCTACCTATATTGTGATTTAAGCTTGGGAAGATAACCTATTTCATTTTTAAAACCTTGAAATATGAGACATTAAAGGGTAAAAGTTATGGTAACATAAAGCTTATGGTAGCTTTAATGACAATCGACAATTATGTGAATAATAAATTTTAAATTAAATGTGTTGTTGAAAAACCTAGCAAGAAATTTCTTTTCATGCATGTAGTGCAAAACTTGCTTGACAATCCAACTGAGGAATAAAAAATGAGAAAAAGGATAATTATCAAAAATAGGTTTTATTTAGCTGATAATGGCTTTTGTGGTTTTATTGATCAAATTAGCGTTATTTCATGATTTAATTTTATCCCCAAATAACTCCTAACATCCTAATATGTTAAGAAAATGTAACCTTAACTTGAAATACAGGATTTTGTTTTATAGCTTAACAAAAACAAACATCTCTAGTAATAACAATCACACTTACGTCATGAATTATGTGTTGTTCTGCCAGAAGGAAGGTCCAGACCTGAAACGAAGCCTTGGGATTATGACCTCGACCTGTCCAAGACTCTTCCAGGTTAGGGTGATCCAACAGAGATTTGTCATGGCCTCTCATGAGATGGGGATGAAGGGACAACACAACAGCCCGTTCCGAACATAAGAAGGAAAAATTTCACTGTTGAAAAATTCACGACCCG
The DNA here is from genome assembly GCA_964059195.1 of Ectobius pallidus. NCBI lineage: Eukaryota > Metazoa > Arthropoda > Insecta > Blattodea > Ectobiidae > Ectobius > Ectobius pallidus. The sequence continues at coordinate 94,423,031 of CAXKWD010000009.1, forward strand.
GGCCACAGGGTGGAAGACAGCCATGCTACCAAATGTAAATTGAAGAAAATTGTTGGTCTTATTATTGTCAAAATAAATTAAAATGAAATAAAGCATGGACACACTATTATGTAGTAACTCCTGAATACATTTCACTCTATAAATTCATCAGAAACATAATCTAAGCCACTCTTCCCTGGTATCCACATGTAGGGTTATACTTAGAACTTGTGATTGTTTTCTAAGACGTTGTAGAACGCAAAAATGTCTCCAGTCTGTTCAAAGCAGAAAAGTATATTTTGAAGAATGCTGTGGAAATTCACGTTGAGAAAGTAAATTTGACGAATAAATTTAAAGATTTCAGGAACAGTTTCAAACTATTGTGATCGTGAGTTCAACGAAACAAAGGAAGATTATGTTACATAATGATTTTCATTTTCGTTTTACACCGATTAAACAATGAAATACATGCTTTTTAATCATAATAAATATTTACAATAATACACAGCAAATTATTGGATGAGAATGAGCCCCATAGACCCATACAAGTTGGCGCCACTAGAAAGGAGTTAAATTAAAGGTCCGACTGACCTGACTTCAACATATATCTAAGTTTTTTTGTCGTCATAACTTGAAATGCAGTAGAACTATTTTGGATATTCTTTTACTGCATTAAAGAGCAAAACCCACTTCATCAAATTAATGCATTAAAGAAAGAAAAAAAAAAGTTTTTTTACCCTCAATTTTGTACATGACCCCTTAAGACGCAGGAAGAAAAAATATAAGCATCTACAATATGCTGCTCTGCTTAGTATTAGATTGTCTCCATACCAGGAGCAGGGCGAGATAAAAATTCTGCCTATCAATCATTTTAAAAAATCGGCCTAGAAAATAAAAAACCTATAACAAGAATGTTTGTTTCTGCAGTGGTTTTTAACAGTCATGCACTGTGTATTGCTCTTTTGCATATAATTGAATTAGCTATGCAGACACACATAGTTGGAATAGTCTGAAACTTTCAAAACCACAGAAACAAACCTAATTTTTTACAGTCCATACATCGTACATCACCACTAGAACTGGTATTTTTATGTAGCTTCATTTGGAAGTAATCAGTAAGGATGAAAATATGACATGTCCTACTGATAACATTCCGAGTGAAATAATGTAAAACTTCAAAGACTTTTTGGCCTCAAAAATAATTAAATAAAAAGTCAAACTTAGAATGAAACAGAAGTCTGACTTGTGGTGGAACTATTTGGTCTTTTTACCTGCTCACAAGCTAATCTTTGAGGAGTTAAGTAGGATTCTAGGATAATTCTGCACAAAAACAATTCTGAATATTTAATATTATGTATTTGTTCTAATTATAAAATATTCAATAATACATTTCACTAGTGCAACCAACAAACCTGCCATTCTGAAACTACATGAAATTTTGCCCAACATACTACACTAACCATAAATTTTAAGATAATCAAGACTATATTAAAACAACACATCTATAAATTTATCAGTCATCTGAAAACGATGTCTGAAAATTGAAACTTTATTGAGATCATGATGTAAGCCAATCTGCGAACGAAAGTAGACCTTTCATTCAACATGTTATGAACCTCTATATTGATTATCATCAGTAAATTAGATCCATGCAACAACATATAAGTTTATAATAATAATCTGCTTCAGCAGATAATTAAATTAATTTATGGCTAACGGTGCTACTGGGAGAAAAAATGCAGAAGGTGCCTTACTATAACCAAATCCCGTTTTCATTTGCAATATAAAAAAGAAACTGTCAGCAAGTGAGCAAAGGAAAGTATATTTATATAAATTGAGAAAATGACTTCAGTGTGCATGATGAATTAAGTTCTTGAAGGCTCTGATGTTCTCTGAAAAGTAGGGTTACCAGATGCAAAAAATGAAAAACGAGACATTTTCTTCCTTAAAAAAAATATTAAAAACAAACTCCCAAAAAAGACAGACACAACACTAATTTTTAAAATGCATATAAAGGTAATATTAATTGTTAAACGTGGTGTATCATAGAATTGATACTAGACCGTTAGAAATATAAATTTATATATCTATGTACTATGTAGACATTTAATTTTTTTGGTAGTCGGTACTGCTCTTAATACCCAATCTCAAATTTTCATAAAATCTGCAGTTTCTTTCACCACTGCCATCAACCTTCGACATCTTAAAAGAACAGAAGACTGGACAGTATTGAAAGGATACGGTAACTCAGACACATACTCTAAGTAGTTCATGATATGAGTCTGCAACTCTAATGCCTACATAGAACGAAGGTTTTGGAAGTACGCTAATTAATTAATCAATCAAAGCTACTTCAGTACCTTGTGATCGAAGCACTACCAATTAGATCATGTATACCCACAGCATCAAGGTTATCAAATGATTTTTTTGGGATATACACGGTCATGACTCAAATGTGGTTTCAAAATCTATTCAGAATGAACTGTAAACCTTGTGTTTCTAAAAGTGTTTTAAGGTTGCTTGCAGCACTGGCGAAGCGATCTCAGAGCTTGCTTTAAGGGTTTTGCTGCCTAGACTGTCATTAGACTCTAGTTCGCTTTAAAAAAGAATGCACAGAAAGCGTCACTTATGTAAAACAAGTTTCACATAAAAATTTGTATTAATATGTCCAGTAGCATTAAAAAGCAGGACAATACAATGCCTGGCCACACACTGGACAAAGACAAAAAATCCGGACATCTGGTAATCCTATTGAAAAGAAAAGGTGTTTTTTTCAATTGCTGGTATTGTATAAAAATTCAAATAGTAGCAAATATACGACATATCCAAGTCATGAAACTTGCTATAAATTACACTGTAGTTTAAAGAAATATTGTGTATATTATGGAAAGAGTAGGATTGAATGTTGCCAATATTTAAGAGTAAGAAAGAAATACAAATATAATACAAAGTGAATTAATCCTCTTATAAGGAAACTGCACGGGTTGTCAGTCGAAACCAACCCTCAAATTTAGCATATTGATAGGTCTTCATTACATGCAAAAAAATTAGGTGCTCATATTAACTTGTGGGCGAAAACGTGTTTGTATTGTTGAATGAAGAAAGAATGGCAGGCACTTGTATAGCTCAATTGAGTAGCCTGCATGTTGGGAACATAAGGGGTAGCGAGAAGTGAGGTAGAGGTACAAGCTATTGTTACTCATTGAATGTTATCCACTAGTTTATTTTTAAATACCGTATTTTACAGACCATAAGACATTTTTTGAAAGTTGGGTACGTCTAATGGTCCGAAGTACATTAAAAATTTTAAATCATTGTAAATATTGCCAGTAATACCATGATCATAAAGAAGGTGTTCTAAGGATAGGTTAGTTGCAAGTTTTGGCAGAGACTGTACATCAGTACATCAAATGAGGGAAGCTGGAAGCGAGGTATACAATGCGAAAATAAAGGAATGTTGAGTTCTTTAATACGAAAAGAGTTGTCTCTGCCGGGTGGTTTAAATGAAGGCTATGACCTCTAAACAGCATTGTCCTGTCGCACTTACTGCATGCTGAATTGAGGGTTAGAGGGTGTAAAGTATTTTCAGACTTTATGAGACATCAGTTCAGTTGTTAAAATTTATGCAGATTTTAAGTTAGAAGTGATTTACACTGATTCCATCTTACAAGGTTATAATTTTTTTATGGAATGAAGTATATTATTCCCTTCAAAATTTTTCATAGAATGACATTAAATTTCTTTTCCTTTAAATTTCGATCCTAAAATCTTAGTGCGTCTTATGGTCTGGAGCGTCTTATAGTCCGTAAAATTCAGTAACTACTACTATCATTTCCACCTTCTGAAACGAGAAGTGTGACCACTGAAATATGTGGTTAAAACAAAGATCAATTTTTTTTGCAGTGCACAGCAATCCAAACCACTAGTGCTTCAATCAACCTGCTCTTGAGGCTGACATCTCTTGTCCAGACAAAACTATTTAGGTATTAAGAACTCGAACTTACATAATACATATTGTGCCTGTTATTAGAACAAAAACAACAAATTCAATTGAACTAATTAAAACAGCACACGAGATTCACTTTGCTGATCCTGACCATTTAAGTAGTTACTAATTACTTGACATGCTTCTATTATGGTTAGCATCGCTAGCTAAGGATCTGCAGACTCTGGTTCCATCCCCAATACATTCTTGCATTTCTCTGACTTAGGAAGGTCTGGAACAGGATGCACTGAGCCGTGTGATTCAAATTGAGGAGCTAATTGCTTAAACCATAATTAACGGCCGTGGGTGTTGAGATGCTGACAACATACCTCCTAATCTTGCCATCGAATTATGCTAAATGACGCAGCAGTCACATGGTAGGGCTAGTCCATTCAGAGATGCAGCACCACAGAGTTTAGTTTAGTATGTATCAGAGGAGGGTATTATTCAATATTACCAGATTACATCCTTCCATAGCGATAAGGAAAGGGAGAGATAAGGCAAACTACATATAGGTTTACAAGAGAAACGAGAACCTTGCCTTGCATCATTGTGACAGCCAATGCAAGCATGCAGTAGATAGGGGATCTGCAACTCCTTCCCAATAGCTGTGTGAGGTTACTCAGTATTTTGAATTTACAAGATCTGTAATTAATTTTCAAACACTTTTACTTAAGTCAAAGCAGTTAATTTTTTTGCATGTAACTAATTAATTCTGTGGCGCTAACATCCCAGAAGGGACCGCTGCATCATCTCCCATAGGCAGATGGCTGGATTGGGGGGCATGTGGGCAGCATGCAGACATCCACGGCCATTAATGGTGGTTTCCATGACCGAAGCCGCTACTTCTCTATCAAGTAGCTCCTCAAATTGAATCACAAGTGCACCCCTACCAGACCTACCTACCTCAGAAAAATCCGAGGTACCGGGGATCGAACCCAGGCAGACGGATCTGTAGTCAGTGACGCTAACCACAAGACCATGACAGTCAATTTTTTTGCATGTATCTATCTGTAATGAGACATACCTACATGCTATGTTTTAGGGTAGGTTTCAACGTGACAATCCATACAGTTCCCTTGTTAGCAACATTGTTTTTTTTACAAAGATATAGTTTACGCAAAAACAGACTATAACTGCTATGTATAAGGAAAACAGCTGTTTCTCCAAAGGAATTCTAAGGAACCTAACAAAACAGAGGGGAGAAAATTCTGTAAGCCAAGAAAATGAATACGAAACATCTTGGGATAAATGTAGATTTTTTCAACACTGAATGGCCTAAGTTTTTCACAAATTTAATAAGTGTTGCAAAATATTGAGGAAACCAAACAACATAATTGATTGCCAATGACCTATTTTCAGTAATGTACAGAGAAGACACATGGAAACAATAATAAGCTAAACCCTAAAATTAAACAATTATTAAATTTAAGTTTCACTGGAAAAATAATGGAAATTTAAAATTACTTTCAATCATAGCATCCAGTAACAGCTACTTCCATTTTCCTGGGGGGGGATTGTAAACAATCACATTCATTAAATAGTATTTAGGATGGAGAAGATTGTTCATTATGTCATACAGATCAACTACTCTATATGCACGATTATTTTTTAAATTTGAAAGCACTAGCTGTGTTCCAAAAGCTTCATTCCAGTCACGCACATTTTCATCATACAGTGTTCTTTGCCTTGCCACACTGCAAAATCAGTTTTGCTGAGTAAAGAGCTGTATTATTGTAAAGGCAAAACATCAGAGAAACAAGCGAAACTGTGTTTGGTGACGTGAAATAACACATGAAATACCACTCGCTGGAAATTAAGTTCTAGATAAATACAACAAAATAGAATGTAATGTTGATATGTAATATGAATCACTGAATGTACATTGGAACATTGTAGAATTTGTGGAAGTGCTCATTTACAAACTCAAGTGTAACTAGAATGATTAAATAATCTTACAAAATGAAAAAATGGAGAATATGTAGAGCCATTGCATCAAACATGTTAAACAGCTACAAGTTAAACAAAGCAAGAAGACCTGGCAAGAGATATGGAAGATCCGCTGCCTTTCTCAGCTAGTTCACACTGGTTTGATCGCTTCATGCATGATGTCATCTAGGAATTCCACCAGTTGTACCTAAATACAAAAGGGGAGAGTATAGTATGTAATTGTATCAACAGAATCTTCTGATGTTGATGCGATGACTCTAAGGTTATGCAAGCAAGCAATTGAGAGAAAACACTTCATTTTTTTACATTTTCCTGTGTATTATTCTTAATTCGCGGGCAAAGAGATTTAAGTCCACCATCCTCAAAAATTGAGATATGTCCATAGAGTTATACATAGGGGCCGTATTTTTTGGTAACAACGATAAGCGCAAAATTTTATAAAAACAACCTCCCTTAGCTATATTTAGCTTTTATATGCTTAAAATATCAATATGAACCAAATTGAATCCACAAAATATCGCAAAATTTACTCGATTCCGCAAAATGTGTCTATAAGCACGAAATATGTCCCTTCTGTCCGTAAAGTGAGAAATGAGCATGAAAATGTGCCTTAAAATCACAATATTGTGTTTTGGTGTACTGTATTTTTTATTTCTTAGCAGCATGCTTTTTTTCTGCTGTTTCTGTGGCTGTCGAAGATTTACAGATATATCGATTACAAAGATTGCAGAATTTACGCAAAGATTGTCTGTGACCTGGTTTGTACTATTGAGTAGGCCTACACTCCATTCCTGCTATGACGTCTTTGCCAAGTTAGCGATGTCTGTGATCGATTACAGCAGAAGAGTGTATGGGTAGAATGTTTGCTACTTGTATTCAACAGATTTCGTCTTTTATCCACAGTGGTATGGTTGGCACTTATGTTTGCAAATGGCTATCTGATGGTGTTTAGTAGAAATTGCGATAATATTTATGGTCATTATATTTGAACATTAACTCTAATCATGCCTAAAGCGAAAGTTACTTCAGTTCTTACAAGGGCAGAAGAATATAGAAAAAAGGGGGGTGTTAGTTCATGTAAATAAAGAACCAAAGTTTATCATTGCGCAATGTTCCCATTGTAGTATAAGTAATTTATTTCACGAAATACCCACCGAATTAGAAGGAAGTTAACACCGAAATCAACCATTTTATTTCACCAATAAATCAGGGCCCTAGTTATACATAAAAATGTTCTCTGCATTTGTGTTAAGTCCAGTAAGTCATATTCAAAAACATACAGTAGTTATGGATGTGTGCCTCATGGGTTTATCTACCTCTAAAGCGATGTTGGGTGGGTAAAGTGTGTTAAGTCACTCTAATTCTCAGTAACAAGACAGTGGACTTAACTCTCTTTGCTCGCACACCCTCGAATTATTTTGAACATTTCAAAAATTAGTTATGAGTAAAATGCTGGCCATGTTACAACTTCGCCCCATACAATGCATTTCATAAAAGAATACAATAGCATTGCTTCCTTAACCCAAAATCTGTACTATGATGGTCTTTGTGGTGTCTTAACCTCTCAGTGCAGTGCTGTACAAAAACTTCAAAGGTTTTTCCCCTCAAGTGAGATATTTAAATATCAATAACCCCTGCGATGGTTTTAACACCATTCTGTGCATTCACACTAAAATTTCCCTGTGACATATTTTGTTGATTTGAAGCAATTTAAAAACTTTGAACTATTTCCTGTTTGCCTTGTGTACAAGAACCTCTCTGTACTGTACCCAAAAATTTTTATCAGTGCTTAAATGTTCTTACAGAATAATTAAATTTTTATAGACTGCAATTGCAATATAACATATCTAACTGAAGACAATATTAGAAAAAAAATTCCTGGTGCTGAAAAAAGTGTTCATATCATGCGCTGAAAAGTTTGTGGGATGCATCTACCTGTTGCTTTTAGGCCCGAGAGAGAACTTTATAGTTGTTCATTTTATTTTATGTACAAATGTAGATAAGCAATAACAAATATGTACTGCTACCATTGTATAACTGTAAAATAAATTACCGACATGTTTGCTAGCATCTAATACTTTGCTCGTTTCTTAACATGTGGTAATCTTCAAACGTAAGGGGACGATGACAAGTACCGGTAATACTCAAGATTAGTACAGGAAGATAGTGTTGAAATGTTTTGAACTCTAAAGACCACATCACTGACAGTTTAGTTAATTTATTAGTAGAGTATTCTGTAAAACATGGTACAGGTTCATGAAGGAAAGACTTGAGGAAGAAATCAGGAGCACTTCCAGTCATAAGTTATGTCATGGAATGAGGAACACTTCATTTTCAAGGCCAGGTTACCAGAAACTTAATGACCCAAAAATCCTAAATATGACCTAATAAAATAACATTTAAACAAAATAAATTTAAAATGTTGAGAGACACTAAATTCTTAAATCATATTAATTCAAACAGTTAATCACTTTTTAACAATTTTGGAGATTTACAGTTTTACTTGCAATGAACTTCCATTTTTTAAAAATTTGCTTCTGTTTGCTCGCTTCATCAGCTCCAAATACCCGTAATATTTTGTAGACCTTGTGTGTTCACATAAAATATAAACAATTATTGCATTAATTTTAAAATGTAAATTATTAATTTGGCATAAACATTAAAATAATTAATAAATAAATTTCAAATTTAACTCGACCATGTAGTACATATACTGTATAACTGTGCTCTTTTACCTAATTTATAACTGAAATAGCCTATGTTAAATTACAAATATGGCCAAAATATGACCAAGACAACATAAAATCCCAAAATATGACTTTATATGCAAAATAATAACGGTCCAATTAGGATAACAAGCGTGCAATTCGTGTTTAATTTGTGTTTACGGCGAGAACAGAGGTCAGGATGAAAATATGACATGTCAAACATCCGAACCCTATTCATGAGAAACAACATGGATATAAATGTCCGGCTTGAGGGGTTATTGTTGCTGCTACTTTTGCCTTTTCTGAAGTGAAGCATTTCTTGGACAAAACATGAAACCTCCCATTCTACTAACTGGAAGTAATCAAGTATTTACTCCAAACAAGGAACAGGTTCTTTTTACTGTAAGCTGGAAAAGGACAAGTGTTTCTTGGCAGTAAGAATGTTAAGATTTGTAATGGTACAGCTAGTTACCTTTCTATTCATCAACTGAAAGGTGTAAAGAGAGGGGTGTAATGGAATGAGAGTACGTACTGTAGCAGTTCCTAGGTTGAAAAAGGCAGACATAACATAACCAGCACAGTACTTTACTATCGGCCAAGCACGAGAAAAACTCTGAGCAGAACGAGGAGCGGTACTTGACGTCATACCATGCTACTATTCACTAAGAAAGCACTGTCACCTTGCGGCTTGGAACACACTGCACACTGGAGGCTAATGTTTACAACTCGCTTACAACAGAGAGGCTCGTCTTTCCTCTGCCCAATCAGAACGCTAGTATCCACCTGCTTGTGAACCAACCCCTCTCGCCGCACTCCGCTTACAGAGGTTTACTCGTGCTTGGCCGATAATACTTTGTCCTTGTTAAGCTTCTACCACTATATACAAATTCAGTATACACAGTGATATTTATAATATATCCTGTGTACAACGAGCTGTCTGTAGTTTTACGTAGAAAATTCATGAAAATACAACATAACTGTTCTGAATAATAAAAAAAAAAAAAGGGGGGGGATTATATAACAAGTACTTGGGTGTGATATTTTGTTTTTAGAAACAAATGTGTTTAATATTGTTTTCCAAAATCTGTAGAATCCATTCTAAATCAAGTAAATTCGAGAATAAGTTAAGCACTAAAACAGCACTATGAAATGTCTCCTCACAAAATAGGTTTCTGACACTGCTGTGCGATGCAGGCAGATCATGTGGCAAAGAAATTGTGGTGGTAACTTGAAAGTAACAGCACTAATCTCTGGTCGTCAACACTACCAACTGAATATCAGCATAAAACAGTTTACAATGACCATGAAAATCTTTCCAATGTTAATCTTGTGCATACGACGATATTGGCAACACTGGATAAGTCTACACGGATAAGATCATCCTTAGCCAACGGGAGTGTTGGTCAATCTATGATCCACATAACTGCAAGAAGCAATTTTAATAGAAACCCAAGTACATGCTATAGTAAACCCCAAAAAAAGTTATTATAATGATAGAGTATACACCTAATTATACAATGCAAACTAAAGATGAAGCCAACGAACTTCTACCGTGCATAGGCCATCACTGGGCACAAGGCAACCATTTGCAGTGGCTCTCACCAAAGACTCTAAGAAGAGAATATTCAAATGAAAAAAGAATTTCAGTATTTCACTCATCTAAAGTATGCCACCTTCAAATTTTTAAGCCCCATAACAATTATGTTTGTGAAATCCCAGCTTACTGAGCTAAACAAAAACTTGACTATTTAGGTCTCACTTCAATTCTTGCTTGATATCATTTAGATTTTCTAAGGACATGGTTCTGTCTTATTTAAAACTGTTACAGTTTGTCGCCACTTTCTAAACAGTCTAATAATGCTTCTGAAATTTGCATATGTGTCTTTCATACAAATCTCAACCATGAAAATATGCTATTCAATTGAAAATTCCAACAATACAAACTCAAATAGTGCAATCTGGTGAGAAGTCACAGTGGACTGCAGTTGAAATTGCTAAGGTCTCACATTTAGTTTGCACTATACATTTTGTGGACCAGTTAAATCTAACAGGCAGACATATCCACCTGCAATGGCAGTGTCAAAGAATATTTTTCCACTTCAAGAAATACGTGTTGTGTTCTTGTTTGTGAGGAAATTAATAAATTATTTGCAATTGTTTGTCCACTTATGATTACAAAAGAAATTTGCAAATTAATTCAGCACCACCAGATTGCACGTGAATAATATGTTAGCAGTGAAAAGGTTGACTGAGTAAAGGCTATGCTAACCAAAAGGGACAAAACTTCTCATTAGTTTAAATTAAATTGATTATTAAAAAAAACCTCAGAGTACACTAGATCATTAGCTAGAATGACAAATCTATCAGGTTTCACCACAATATATTATTGCTATTTTCAAAGCTCGAAATTTGTCTACTTGTCTGACCCTTAAGTTCTTATAAGAGAAACCAACTTCAACGGGTGTAATCAAGAAAAGTGGCAAAAAAATTACTACCAATATACCAATATATGTATTAATATCCCAGACATGGATTTAATGTCTATTTCCTTTCCTTCCACTGACTACCAATATTCATCATGCTGTTAATTTCCAGTGCTGTCAATGTTTGCAAAAATTTACATGGAATTACCCACTTGTACAAGTCTTGAATTTATTCAATTAAATTTTGTTTGTCTTAGCATAGTACTAAATTAATATTAAAGGCTCTTTAAAATAAAATAATTAAATTTAATTTAATTTAAAAAATAAATCTTCATTTGCTTCAAACATATCGGCCAACCTGAAGAGGTTGACATCGAAAAACAATTGATATCCTACAATTCCATTTTATAAAACAAAATACCACCTAGAATCAATAGAAGTAATTGGCCTCATAGTGAGTGCTCGAGGAACTGTGCTTTCATTTCTTATGAAATTTTGGAAAGAATTTGATTTAGGGATCAATCGAGCTGCTGGTAGTAGTGACAATATGTGGTTTTATAAACATTTTGAGATCTCATTTGTGCAACTTGCAATAATTCCTGTTTTGTAAAGCGATATTTGTCAATTGTATTAAGACACAGGCATTCTTATGTTGAGTTGAGTTTTAAAAAATGTATTGTGTTATTTACCTTGTCCACAGTGGCAACCTGCCATTGCAGGAAGTTAAATGCATATTTTATATAAATCAATAAATAACTTATGAATTTCCATATTTTGGTACACAACAAAAACTATAAACACACATTATGTCAAGTACTGATTTCATGGATGAAAATCATTAGCTACGTGGGTCATCCAGAAAGCAGTTCTGATTGCCAATAAAGACAAAAACATCAATAAGTAAGAAATATTTATTGCAATATTTACATAGTCACCACCGTTATCGAAGCATTTATCTTAGCGGTGTACCAAGAACTGTATGCCCGTGTCATAGGACTCTGCTGCTAATGTCTGGAGAAATGAAATCACAGCCATCTGTACCTCAGCATCATTGTGGGGCAAGTTTTCCTACTATAAATCGCTTCATAAGATGGAAGTCACTTGGCCTAAGGTTAGGGCTAATAGGGGTACAGTCCAAGATCTTTCATCCAAACTGAAGCAACTGATTCCGTATGGAGTTGGCCATATGGGGCCATGCAATGTTGTGCAAAAGCATAATGAAGTTTGAGGAGACTATCAGTGCAACCATTTTCTCCTAGCACTGTTCAAATATTGGAGTCATAAGACAAACTGCACCATAGCATTCCCACATACCCCTTCTCTACTGCTACGCACGTGCAAGCGCATCAGACTAGTCATGCCATCTCTAGAAGCAATCGGAACTTACTTCCTGGATGAATCTTGTATGAGGGCTATTTGTTTTTCAACCTCAGATGGGGCATAAAATGAAAACCAAAACTGCTTTATTTGGAACATTTAGGTACACCTTCTAGCACATAGTCATGCTCCGATTGAGACATTTTTTGTAGCGTGGTACCAACTTTCCAATACCTTCTTCACAGAAGCTTGCTGCCAGCGTATTGAGAATGGTCTTCATGGCATTTTGAAGTTCTTTGTTGGTGTGGAAGTGCTGTCCTCCCAGATCTTTCTTCAGTTGCCAAAAAAGATGAAAGTCACTCGAGATGGGAACGAGTTTTTCAAATCCATCGTGACAGGGGATGAAAAGTGGATTTGTTACAATCCTGAATCAAAAAAACAATCCAAACAATGGATGTACACAAATTTCCCAAACAAACCCAAGATCTGGCTTCCACACCAACAAAGAAATTCAGAACACTTCAAAATGCTGTGAAGACCCTTCTCAATATGAAGGTGGCAAGCTTCTATGAAGAGGGTGTTGGAAAGTTGGTACCACGCTAAGAAAAATGTCTCAATCGGAGCAAGACTGTGTAGAGAAGTAGCTAGATGGTGTACCTAAATATTCCAAATAACACCGTTTTGATTTTCACTGTGGTTTTCATTTTATGCCCCATCAGAGGTTGAAGAAAAATAGCCCTCGTATATTGCATAGTAATTTCTTATGAAAGAAAAATAGCCCTTGTATATTGGATAGTAATTTCTTATGAAACAACAGCTACCTTATTTTACTAATCTAGGTTACTTTTTTCTGTATCTCACATACTGAACAATCCCCCACATGCCTTCTTAAAGAAGCAATGAGCTTAGTTTGTCCTGTTACTGGCTGAATTTCCTTAATGAAAGCATTAGCTTGGATTAAATCAGAAAACTAAGTTACTGTAGCTGTGAAATGCAAAATATGCGATAACTCAGCTCTTCAGTTTCAAAACCAGGACGAAGTAACTGTAAATTATATCTGTGATGGTGAACACAGTCCAACTCGTAAAATAAGGCATATAAAATAAAATTTTACTTTTATTACATACAAAGTGGCAATGGGAAAAGTTATATGCAATTAATGATGTAAATAGAGTTGACCAATCTCAGACTACCAGGTCTACTGCCAGCCATCACTTTTCTGGGGTGCAAAGCCATCCTGCTATAGTCAACCCTCGTTAACTCATACTAAAGATGGCAATGATTTGTTCAAGTTACAAAAAATCTGTTATATCAAGAGAAAACTCAGTCTTGTCTAAATAACAAAAAATGAAATTTTACTTACAGTACTTCTATGACCACGTAATGAACTTTTATCCACTCAAATTTTTTATATTATATGATCGTGATGATTAAAATATTACTGCAAGAATATTTTTCTCTACAGATGTAGCTTTTCACTTTCAGAAAATTTGGCTGAGTTACCGTATCTGAAGTCTGAAATTGGATCAGAGTCGTTAAGAGTTGACTCTACTTACATTCAGTAAGTAATAAAAGTTTTATGAATGAACGATCTAATAGATTCTGTTGCTTACCATTGTATCACTGTGCGACAAAATCTTCCTCGATAACTGAATAACTGCAACTTACATCCTTTTAGCAAAAATATTATTTCATAATAACCAATCTAATTACACCGAACAATTGTCCATGCTTGTCACATAGGCAGCAAGGAAAGGACGAGTAAATTATGTACATGTATTCAGTTGCCTTCAAGTCAGTCCATCAAGAGAAAGAAAGCATCAAGAAGAAAAATACTGTATCACAGCCAGCTCATCATACTGGAATTTTCAACTTGTCCAGGGCATCAAAGAATGGATGTTGTAAGGCAGCCTTTGCAGATATTCGAGCTGAAGGATCATAGATCAGCATTTTCTGTAAAACATTAAATAAGCATTATATCAGTATTGGGACAGGTATCCTTGTTGAATTTATTTTACTTATTTTTTCATTTGACGTTATGAAGGTGTTGTTTCACACAAAATATCCCACATAAGGTAGAAATTCACAGATAAAACTATGTTCAAAAAACTTTAGGCATGAATTTTGCAAGCCTAAGACCAAGTATTTTATTTTGACGATATTAAATAATTGGACCGCCTGCATGGTCTAGAGGTTACGACTGCTGACTATGGGTCTGTAGGTCTGGATTCGATTCCCTGTACCTCCTTGGATTTCTCTGAGTTAGGGAGGTCTGAAGCAGGGCACACTCAGTCCCGTGACACCAGCTGAGGAGCTACTTGAGAAAGAACTAACAGCTTCCATCAAGAAAACCATCAATAAGGCCATGGCAGTCTGCATGCTCACCACATGATCCCCCATCCTACCAATCAATGTGTGTAGGCCTCCTGTATATTCCAAATACGAATTTATTCTCTGAAAACAATGGTTTCAACAGAGCAATGTTAGACAAGAAAATAAAATAAGTGTCAGAAGAAAAAATTAACTACAGACATAACCACCCTAGAACACAGAATAAAATAAGAAATATAAGAAAATTATTAGAGTAGTTTTCCGAGCTTGTAGACCGTGGTCCAGTGAGTTGTTGGTGACACAACGCCAGCCGTGAAAGCCTAAGCTGTTATATAAGAAAATTACTTTTCACCCTTGGACAGACAAGAAATTCAAGAAAGTTTTCAGTAATTATGGTATCACCACAGCACCAGTAAACAGATTCTCATTAAAGAACTTATTAAATTACACCAATTTAGAAGACAGACACCATAGACAAAAATCAGGAATATACCAAATCAACTGTAAAAACTGCAAGAAAGTGTATGTGGACAAAACCAAAAGGAAATTAGAGGTTAGGACAACAGAACACACAAGACATCTTAAACACGGAAATACAGACAAATCTGCAGTAGTGGCCCCCTTTTGGAATGAAGGTCATAACATCAATCGGGATCCAAAATGAAATAAATGTGTTTAAGGTCACAAGGAACTTTTGGTTTGGGAGAGGATATTCATCCACAAACATAAAGAATGCCTCATGAACTTCGACATTCCAACAGAGGAATTTCTTATCACCAAATGCAGCAAACTTCCCCAATAGGGTAACACAAACATCCAGCCGGCAGTTGGTGTTAATCTGATGATTATGAATGACGATGGTCTTCGAAACTAGTTCAGGTATTTACACAAAAAGTGAAGTATACGTGCCAGGCAGAACTCAATATTATATCCTGTATATTTTTATTTATCCAACATGGCATCAGTTCATTTCATGACTGACCACAGGGGTCCTGAATACGGGTACTGTATGCCTCAGTATTACAATATTAACAATATACAATATAAATAGCATAGAATGCAACTAGGATTTACTGATTTAAGCGTCTTAACTCAGCTGGAGGAGTATTAATAATCTTCTATTTAAGTGGAATACAAGTGCCTGTGTAGGATACAAAGCGAGTCCTTTATTATCCCCACAAGTATGGTACGCACAAGTTCCATGGATATTCCTAGGGAGAGAAGAGCTTCACTGTGTAAGCTTCTAATATACTTTTGAATCAGTAGATAAAGTTAATAAAACATAATTTATCATTTAAGTTTACTAGAACAAATTAACTGAATTCTTGACATAGAAACACGTGGAAATCATTTACAACAAAAGATATTTATAAAAATAAATAATTATCACAAACCAAATAGAGAAATAAAGAATTTTCCTTCTAACTTTGTATACAGACAGCAAATTGCTAAGATTGCCAAGATTAATATTACCTGGAGTAAGTCAAGACCATTATCATCTATGTTCTTGATATGACTTGTTAGATTGTTCTGGGTCCAGTTTGGAAACGTAGCCTTGTAGTCTGGCAATTGAGAAACTCCAGGCCAGATATCCTCAGTAGGTGTCTTCAAAACTCTGAAACAAAGCAAAATGTAGCAAACTCCCGATTATCTGTAGAAAGTTCTTCTTCCCTCTTGAACATGTTGCAAGCCTAATACGGATATAACCATGTGCGAGATTTTGAATGCAATTTATTTCATCATACTGCACATAGAGAGAAGCCAAGTAACATTCTTTTTCTACAATGTGGGAAATTCAAAATCTCTCACATGGTTGTATCGTGTTCTTCTAGCAAAGGTTAAAATTTATATTCATGCAAGGCGCTACTCAAAAGTTCCCAAAATTCATAAGTAGCACACAACCGAGTGGTAGTAGGAGTAAATGCTGCTATTCTATATCCCGGTTAAGAATGATCCTGTTCAAAACAAAGAGGCGTGGCTGTCATAGTCCGCACGTGAGAATGCATGATATCACCGTGTTAATGGTAGTTTGTTTACTCTCAGTACAACTCACCCGCAGGGTCGTCGTGAACAATGAATCCTTTGTTTTGTTTGCTAATTGATATACTGCAATGATGACGATTCCAGTGAGAGTTTGTTATTTCACGTGTAAATGTTGATATTATTGTTACATGAACTTACGAACACTACTCTACTAGCAAGCCACTCCCTGTTAATGGCACATGCTAATGACTATCACGTTTTGTCACATGATGCGAATTTTTCGCGAACTCTCTGTGAGTTCTCCTCCCCTCTGTTTTGAACAGGATCAAACTTGAGTGGGACAAATTATAGGTGACACTTGTGAGTCTGTGTGCCAAATGGTAGTATGAGTGTAATATTATGATAGTTTTTCCGAGCATTTTTGGGTTGTGTGTTGCTTACATTATGAGTTTTCAGTGACAGACATGAGGAAGCAGCACATCTGCAAGAAGTTATGTTTGAAATCTTGGGAAAAATGCTGCAGAAAGACATGAGATGTTAAAGCAAGCATTTGGAGAAGTTGCTTTAGGCCAAACTCAAACCTACGACTGATTGAAGCAGTTTGAAAATGGCCGAACATCAGTTGATGACGATCGTTCTCGATGGCATTCAACTGGAATTACACCTGAAAATGTCGCTGTTGTTCAGGCTGTGATCTTCTTAAGACTGCAGGAGTGCCATTGAAAGTGTGACGTAACATTGCAGAAGTCTTTGATGTCTGCCTGCGATTCTGTAACATCACAGCTCGAACAGCAGTGATATTTTTTGGTGTCGTGCCAGTTGAATGCAATCCAGAACAATCATTGTCAACTACCAAAGTTCGGCCATTTTTAAATCCCTTGAACCACTCATAGGTTTGGACCTGGCCCAGAGCATTGTCTCCAAATGCTTGCTTTAACATCGCATGCATTTCTGTAGCAGTTTAGCCGAGTTTTGAAACAAACAAAACTTGATACAGATGTGCTGCTCCCTCATGTGTGAAAATAACATTGTTAGCAACACAATAATGGAAAAACGCCGGCAAATACTAAATGCCTTCAAACAGAATGAAGCCATTTGGTACACTGACTCACAAGAGATGTATACATTATCACCTAGCTGCATTTTCTTGTACTACCACTACTACTT
Organism: Ectobius pallidus; assembly: GCA_964059195.1. Classification (NCBI taxonomy): domain Eukaryota; kingdom Metazoa; phylum Arthropoda; class Insecta; order Blattodea; family Ectobiidae; genus Ectobius; species Ectobius pallidus. The sequence goes on from CAXKWD010000009.1 coordinate 94,440,874, forward strand.
ATAAATTTAAGGAACTATTGGGTAGCACCTCGTATTTGCATGAACCACAGTAATGAAATAACACTGAATAGGGCACCACTCAACTTCACTATTATATGTTTTCTCTTACACCTAGACATTCTTGTCTGCATCATCAGCTGAGGTCTTGGAATTTGTACATGTCTATGTTAGTCACATCAAATTAGTGTTGGAATCTCAAAATTTACGAAGGTTTTCTTTCTTTTTTTTTTTTTAAATACTTTTCCCAATAGATTCTTTTGTTTTTTGTAGTTCTTAATAATTTTACATCATCTTCAGATTCAAGATCTGTGGTACGGCCTCTATCAATCTTCCAACAAACTTGGCAGTTGACCTCAGCTGATGGTGCAGAAGAGAATGGCTGTGAAACATCTTCTGTGTAAGAGAAAACCTATAACACCGAAGAAGAGTGGTAACCCTATTCAATGTTAACAACTAAAAATCATTTGGAAACCATGAGCAATCAAGTTAACCTTGACCCAGAAACTTAGTTCTCATTCACCAGACAGTTTACTTTAATTTACTTATCATAATCCTACCTGAATATACGGAACAGTTGATCAATTTCAGAATCACCCTGGAAGAGAGGTTTCTTGGTTGCCATCTCAGCAAAAATGCATCCAATAGACCACATATCAATAGGGCAAGAGTATCGTGAAGAACCCAGCAGGACTTCAGGTGCTCGATACCAGAGTGTTACAACCTTTAAACATAGAACATAATTATACCAATTAATAAACAAAAATGTAATTACAGAGTGTCCACAGAAATTTCAAAATAAATTTCCTTGACTTTCCATGACCAGAAACTTACATTTCCCTGACCACAAGAATCATTGTTTTCAAGGTTCTTTGTAATAAAAATTAAAAAAACCCCCTCCATCCCTAAAAGAGAAGTGACTGGCTCAAGTACTGAAAAGAAAATTGCTTACAAGCTTGGGTTACCTCAGACTGGAGCAAAACACATGCCCTCACACTTCGCTGTCACTGGTGCTAGTTATTTTCCCTAACTATTTTGTATTTTTTTTTTTTTTTAATTTCCTTTATTTTACAAAAATCCCTGACTTTCCCTGACCAATTTCAATTTCCCTGATTTTGACCGACTTTCCCTGACATTCCAGAATGTGAACACCCTGTTACCAAATGAAAATAATAAAATTTATTTAGAAATATGAATGCTTACATCCAATAGTACATACTCTATACATAAATTAAATTTCAGCATTAAACAGTAAAATTCATATAAAAAAAAATACATTACAAATAATAAACACTATCAAGGGAACAATTTTCTGGTTAGGTTCCCATGAAGCTTACTGCGTCCCTTGCTGAATTGCTAAGTTACATAAAAGGAGAGCTCCCAGTGTTTCTTAAGGGAAACAAGTAACTACAGACATAATAAGTATAGCTGTATTCTTACAAATTACAAATTCAGTATAAATTGTGATTATATGAACTAATTTGCACTAAGGTTCATTCAGTTTGTTCAGATTATTGAATACATAAAAAATCACACTACAAAACAATTTTGATATGCTGCCTGAATAATAAAAAAATTAATAATTAAATAACAATAATAATAATAATAATTTTAAAACTATACCATCATTAGTCGATTATACCCAATAAATAATAATAAACAGATTCTTTGAGTCGACATTTCCAGCATAAATATTGCTAAGACTAGTACATGAATTTCTTGCAGTCACAAATTAGGGTAACGGGATGGTAGGTGAATTTATATGCTTGCAACAGTGTCATTGCATGCACACTAATATAGAAAAATCTCGGTAATACAAGCTGGAAGGGACCGAAACCACTTCGAACTATAAGAAAACTTGAGAAAATTAACCAAAAAAGCCTGTGTAAAAAAATACTTGATAAATATTACAGCACAGCAAATTAGAAAACAGAAAATCACCTTACAGTAAAAGAAATTGTCAAGTCCCTACAAAATAAAAATAAAAACTAAACTAAACTCCATGGTGCTACAGCCCTGGAGGGATTTGGCCTACCACCCGACCGCTGCGCTATCTATCACAGGCAGATGGCAGGATTGGGGGCATGTGGTCAGCATGCAGACACCCACAGCCGTTAATGGTGGTTTTCATGACCGGAGCTGCTACTTCTCTATCAAGTAGCTCCTCAATTTGAATCATGAGGCTGAGTGCACCCCTGCCAGACCTCCCTACCTCAGAAAAATTAGAGGAGGTACCGGAGATCGAACCCGGGCCAACGGATCTGTAGTCAGCGACGCTAACCACAAGATCATGCCGGCAGTCAAAAATAAAAACACCTCAGTTAAAACATTCAGTAGTGATGAAAACAAAATAGTACATTATGCAATGAGCCTAAAATGGTATTTATTAACACACGAGAATGTTTATGGAGCGAGCATGGCGAGTTTCATAATTTTCATACGAATGTCTAAACTACGACTTTATAGGCTAGTTGCACAAGACTTTTTATTTGGTTATAATTAAATGTTTAAATTTTTGAGTTTTAAGAATCAAGAAGACGGCTGACCTTGGCGATCAGCTGTTAGAAAGCTCTTGACGTTTCATCGATTGCAATAGATAGCAGCTGATGGCGTGCGGCAAAATCAGAGCTTCTCTTGTTTTAACCTTAATGCAACGAACTTTAAAACACAAAATGAACTCAATTTAGTGTAATATTAAAGGAAAGGTAAATTAAAAAATGTCAATATTTTGTTTTAATTTCATCGTACAGTTCTGAATTGCAAAATGAAAGCTGGCACTGAAACCTTCAGCTGTCAAATTTAACACACTGTATGAGTCAAACTGCCACTGGTGGCGTCAAGTGCGACAAGCCACAGAGGATAGCTGTTACCATAATAACGCATGGTGTTTCAACTCGTACAACAAAGTGTCTATCGTGTTAATATCTGCAATGTTATCTTACAGGGATGTACTGCATTATTCACAAATTAATATTAAACAAAAGGGAAATAGCAATGATTTATTGAAATAGTTACAAAGACGAAAAGAAAATACAGAATGGTGTAAGTGTATCTAAAATATCTACAGAAGGAAAACCGGATCAAGTTGGATGTGCCTTCATATCCTTCTAAAATGGTCAGGAAATCCACTCACAGATGAATCGACTCTCACCTGAATGCTCAATAGTACAAGCCGAATTATTCGCGATTAAAGAGGCTGTAATATGGGCCCTTTATGATTCTAAATGTTGTTTATATAGTGATTCTCAGACGGCACTGAAGTGTATAAATAATAGAGATAATCTAAATCCGATGGCAGTGGAAATTAGCAATGTTTTACAATCATACACGTGACATATTTGCTTAACATGGGTGAGAGGCCAAAATGGAATTGCCGGTAACGAGAGAGCCGATGCTTACGACAAATCCACCACAGTTTTGAATCTAAATTATAGCTACTTTCTTTGTCCTTATTCCTATGCACGAAGAAAGATGTGGGATCACATTAAGACTAGGTGGAACAATCAGAGGCTATCTAGTGCTAAAGGAACAATTATAAAAGACTTATTTTTTTCCAAATATTGAAACCAGACTTCAAAGCAAAATTGAACCGGAATTTGTATTAACACAATTCTTGTCAGGTCATGGATTTTTTGGCTCTTACTTTGAAAGGTTTAAAATTATAAGGGAGAATGGATATTTATGTATTTGTAAAGAAAAACAGACCGTAGAGCATCTACTTTTTGACTGCCCACTCTTTGCAAGAAAAACATTTTCGTTAATAGGACAATTAAACTATTTTGGTGTAAAATACATGATAAACCACTCTTAAAATTTTTAGCAAGGATTGTTGTTGTAGAGAATTCCATATTTCATATGTTCTATATATAAGAGTTTACAATAATTTTATTTAAACTTTAGCAAAACAGGCTACTCTAGTATACAAGAAAACAGGTACATTATACATTCTAATTGACACAAAACTACAGCCCTAATGTACCTTATGGTGAAAAAGGGCTAAAAGAAATTGTTAAATAAATAAGTGTAAGAGTAAACTTCTACCATTACAATACTAATATGGAACTTGATTTACATGGCTTAGAGAATAGTATGAGGCGTGTCCGTAAAATAAGGTCTCCAATATTTTTTCATATAGATAACACGTTTATTGGCAATGGATGTTACATCGATGGAAAGGCTGGACTTTTAGTCATTTTTCAATGTAATCGCCATTGCGCTCGATGCACATTTGCATGCGCTGTGGCATTTTTCGTATACCCTTGTCATAGTACTCTCCCGCCACGTAGTGCAGGTAGCGCTCGACCTCGGTTTTCAACTCGTCGTCGGTCTGGAAATGTGTTCCACCCAGGGCCCTATCCTATAAAAGTATGGATTTGTATTACAAGTGCTATTTATTAGCGATTCGAAAGTATGGAATTTTATAAAGCTTTACAACTGTAAACTTAATACTAGTTACAAGAGAATCGGAGACAAACGAATACGTCACTGTTGAATTGGATAGTTTCCTATATAACTACTACTGTAGCCCGGCACTTGTAAAAGTGACCAACATTTTTACAAATGGATGAAGACTCGTAAGAATAAAATAAATGCGCAGTAGACGTCTCAGTAGAAGCACTGTCGCCATAGGCCTATTGAGATTCAACACTTTAACACTTCGCTGTTCATAAAGAATTTATTTATTCCGTTATATATATATTGTTGTATTGTTATATATTGTTATATTGTTGTTGTTATATATTATATTTTTAAAAGTTTTATAGATTATATAAATATAATATAATATATTTTGTTGCGGTTTGGAGGTTAAGATTGGCCCATCCAAGGTTAGTGTTATTTATTATTTCCCGCTTGTTTTCTTAACATGTATTTAGGTTTTATGTATGCTTCTCATCTACTTTTGGTGAAACGTTTCTTCATTCAGGGACCCGTATATAATATATACTACACGTAGACTTTAATGTACCATTCCTGTGACAAAATATGCTATGTCCTTCCCATTACACATACCCTATTCATTTTAGTTTTGGGGAAAACGGTAGAATCGGGCGCACCCGAGTTTTCACTCCCACTCCTACAATTGTGAAATATGATTTTTGGTGCGTGCCCGATTCTACCGTTTCGCGTATTTATTTTTCGTATGTGCATGATGCAATAAACCTAGGCTCGTAAAAACTAGTATGACGGACTGTATACATATTATGTAGATCAATTGATCTTGACATACTTGGATCAGTTTTTATCCTTGTTTGTAATAACATGACTTAGGTTAACACATTGGTTGTACACTACTTCCCATGTAGTTGTTTCAGGATTATCCCTTTCAGAATGTAGACCACCGATAAGTGTATTAAATATAAATGCCTTTGCGCTGGCATAGTAAAAGGTTAATTTACACGTACCATAATTACTGTGAAACTAAATTTTAATTTCTGTTGTTTTCTCGTTTAGAACTAGAATGGAGTTCTATTCATCCAGTTCGGAAGAAGAGTTGGAAGCAGCAGTTGCACTCCGAAGGCCAAGGAGGTTTTGGGCAAGGGCCAATTTTCAGTTTGAGACACTCTACGAGTGCAATGAAAGATTTAGAGTGTCAGCTGGCACCATTGAGACACTTGTGGAGGACATCGGCCACCTGTTGGTGCATAGGACCAACAGGAACCACGCACTGTCTGTCAGAGCCAGGTAATGGTTACGTTACATTGGTTGGGCAATGGTGGACAATACCATGGAATTGCAGACATGCATGGCTTATCAACGTCATCTGTCTGTAGAGTGATTCATTCTGTGGTGACTGCAATAAATGAGGAGAAGTTTGCACGGATTGTCAACTTTCCAGCAGACTTGCATAGTGTTGTTCAGGGATTTCATCGGGTGGCAGGAATGCCACAAGTAATTGGTTGCATCGATGGAACCCTGATCAACATTGATGCACCTCGTTTATACGAGAACCAGTTTGTTGACCGCCATGGAAAGCATTCAATCAATTGCATGGTAGTGTGTGGTCCTGATCGAAGGTTCTATTATGTGAGCGCCAACTGGGGAGGAAGTGTCCATGATGCCAGGGTTCTTCGGAACAGCCTCCTGTGGTGGACCACATGGCGACCACATCCTGGCGATGTGATCCTTGGCGACTCTGCCTACCCTCTCAGGGAATGGCTTATGACCCCCAAGCTTGTGGGGCTTGATGTTCCCCAAGTTGAGCGATACAATAGAACTCACAAGAGGACGCGGACTCTGGTTGAGCAAGCAATAGGAATACTAAAGGAAAAATTCCCATGCTTGAATGGCCTCCGTGTTCAACCGGAGTTCGCTTCCAACATCTTCAAGTGTTGTGTTGTTTTGTACCACCTCAACAAACCAGAAGAGGAAGATGTTGGCCCCCTTGAAGAGGGTGAGGCAGAGGGTGAAAATGAGCCTGAGGAGGAGGACCCGCAAGAGGCTGTTGCTGCTGGTGGGGTACAGCGGAGAGAGCAGCTCATAAACTTCTTTCGCTGAAGGTAAGCTTAATGGATTCCCATCCCGTTTGAAAGTTTGGTAGAAAACTAAATGTATACCGGTACTCATCATAGAGTGAATAAAAAAAAAAGCACGCATCAACAACATGAGCAAGATTTTCTTTGAAGTGGAATTCTTTAAAAGCAGGATTAAATTTAAATAAATTGCTTTATGGTTTATTATGCATGGACTTGAAATTATGTTTTTTTAAAGCAGGGTTGTACTGTAGTAATCTGAAAAGGAAGCCTGTGTTTATGTAAGGTACCCCACTATTTTTCCCATAATAGGATATTATGGACATTTAAGTTCATTAATATTTGTAAAAATTATTCTTTAATTTTGCATTTGGATATTATGAATTTCCTCTGTGTAACTATTACAGTACCGGTAATTCATTTGTATATTTTGATTGAATAAAGTAGGTATGTATTTTTAAATCGTGTTTATTCCTTTTTTTAACAGGGTCCCATAGAAGTTACGCTCCTCAAGACTCAGACTCATGTATTCTTCGGTGGCTACATCCTAGAATGGTGTGACACTTTGTTAGTGTTGTGCTGGAGGTGATGTGTTTGGTGAAATGGATTTCTCTGCAGATTCGTGTTTGTGGAATAAACTTGTGATCGTCTCTGTGATTTTTGTTCAGCTTTTAGCTTTGTTAGTTTTAGGTTATGTTTTCATTTTATCTCCACAGGGCTTTGCTGTGTGTTACTTTTTCTGTGTGTGTGAGAGGATTCCACAAAGTTGGGTATTCTGTAGATGTAGATATCTCGTTCTGTAGATCCTATGTTGAGCGAGGCTCAAGGATATAGAACACGTCACAAAACTGTAGGCTGAAAAACTTAAGCAAGCTGGAAATATTCATTCATATTGCAGAAGGTATGAGTTATTAAAAATTCCTTGAGAGATCTTTTGAAAGATTTGCAATGTAACGTAACAATAATTTAATGTTTCTTGGACATTTATTGTAAATCTGTATTGCAGATTAATAAGCATCCTTCTGAAAGAGTTTTATAATGAATTAGCTGGTATATGTAAATCATTCATGTTTCTAGTTGTACGCCCATGTACACTGTAATTAGTTTGAAATTTATCAATGTTATCTACCATGTAACACATTACAGAGTATATATACTCCCCTGTGAGGTGAGGACTTTTAATTTTTCAAATAGCGGTTTACAAGATTCTCTTTTTTCTTTCCACATTTTTGTAATCTAAATATTTTCTCCCTATGGGAAGAGTTTCCCCAGAATCGGAATCGAATTGAGAATATCTATTTTGACACTAGGTGGTGGAAACCATGAGTCGCAAATCTTGTAGTGATGTGTCTAAGTTCATAGTCTGTGTTCATCCAGTCTGAGTTGGTCATAGCATCTGTTGAGTAGAAGCTTTGCCATATTTCCTTCTTTTTTTCTTGTAGTTCTTCCTGTAGTTGTATATATGCAGTGGTAGAAGGCAGGAGTAGTTGGTGTCTAAGTTCCGTTGTGTAGAAAGGTTCTCTTGTGAGTTTGTAGCATAGTCTCGAGAGCGTGAATTTCGATAGACACAGTACTTTTTTCATGTATGTGGCTTTCACACTTTCAAGGTCTTTGAGATTTTCTTTTGAAAGGTATTCCCAAATCATGTCCAGTCCATATGTCATAATTGGTGATATTTTTAGCTTGAAAATTTCCATTGCAACTCCAACTGACAGTCTATTTAACATCGATATTTCATTCATTGCTCTTACTGCTGCTGCTACTCTTTCTTTTATATGTCAACTGTACGATGTGCCTGATGACTGTAGAGTGATTCCTAGGTATTTGAAAGATCCCGTAATTTCTAGAGGTTCTCCATTTTCATAGTACACGATGTCTCTGGCAGATATTCTCCCCCCTTTCTGAAAACCATTTGCAATGTTTTCTGTCGGTTCACAGTGAATTTATTTTCATCTGCCCATTCCATTAATTTTGAAAAGGCCATTTGTAATTTCTCTGGACATCTTGATGCTATTGCAACATCGTCTGCATAGAGATACACTTTTAAACCCTCCATTTTTCCTGCTAGATCCGATATTGCCACATTACACAGTATGGGGCTCAGCGGGTCACCTTTTAACACTCCATTTCTCTGTAGAATTGGGTTTGAGAGCGCTGTGTTGTCATTTACAGTGACGTAGTTGAAGGCAAGGATGCAACGTATGATCTCTAATAGGGGATTGGCGTGTCCCAGCACCGTTTCCAATTTTAGTAGAAGTTTTTCCCTGTCCAAAAGATCAAATGCTTTTCTATAGTCGACGAAAATTACCAGCAGTTTCTTATCTGGACCATTTGGTGCGTTGGATATGTCGCATCCTGTTTTAATATATCATTAAAAATTCTTAAAGCGAAACATGCTGTGAACTCAATTGTGTTGTTCAGGGATTTCATCGGGTGGCAGGAATGCCACAAGTAATTGGTTGCATCGATGGAATGCAATGTCAGAATGTCAATGTGTGCCTTCCGGTCAAGATTTTGGTCGATCTGTAGTACTAAGAATTTTATGTTGCTAATTTCTTCTATGATTTGTGTTTGATAATTAATTATAAGGTTTGAGATGCATCTATGTTTTCTTCTATATTAAGTGTCATTTTATTAGCTAGAAACCATGTAATTAATTCGTGAAAAGCCTTTGTAGCTATTCTTGATAAATGTTCTTGTGACTTTCCTGTTAAAAGTACACTAGTATCATCTGCAAAAAGCAATACCTTTGATTCGTCACTTAAGTTATACAGCAAGTCATCAATGAAAATTAATGTTTGATTGTTGTAAGTGTTCATTCACCTTTAAAAAAATTTAAAACTGTGATGTTTAGCTCTGTTTTTCATAAAGCGTCCAATTTATCTTTTGTGGAAAGTGTCCGGAACACTAGGAAAGTGGGATTGATGATGTCACTTTTTTAACCTATAAATGACAGTATTTGAACAGAAAATGGCTGTTGGATGGCGAGAATTACTATTGGCTTGTAGTGCAGTGTGAACGGAACGAGAAATGTACAAAGTGATTAATGAATGAAACTAGACCCAAACTATCTACAATCTGTCGAATTAAAATGTCGTTTTTGTACGAGTATTAGCATGTCTCATTTCATTTTAGGGGCTGTCGGACCTTACTATTGAATTTTGTCACTGAATAAATAAACTTAATACCTACAGTGAACACTTGAACATTAAATATGAGCAAGAAAGGAGAAAGAAAGCGCATGGTGATTTAATAATCTATCAGTATTGTAAATAGTTACTTTTAATAAAATATTTCTATATGATATTTTTTCCTTGTCTTACATGTTAAAGAATCCTAGATCACACCCTTATTCTTCATTTCACGATCACCCAAAATCCTGCTTTTCAGAAATTATTGGTAGTTCTGATCATTTACTAATGAAAAGTGCTAGGTTTAGGATAATTATGTAACCACCGTTAATAGTTTTCTATTTGTCAAGCCATCTATAAATATGTGTGAAAGTTTAACATAAGGGGGATGTGCCCTCTAATTTCTTTAGCTAGGGTTAAATATATTTATAAAAAAAGGGGGGGAACATTACCATGAAAATGTACATTCTTCTTCAATAGAGATCTAAACTACATTGCACTGTACTCAGGCAGGAATACTGCATTCATTCCTCTCACATCGGCAGGCTAAGCCTTGCACAAAACTGAGTATCTTCTGTCAGTTATTATGTAAATGAGGTAAAAATGATCTTTTGGCAACAAACAATTATGACTGTGAACTGCAATTAACCTATATGTAAGATTACAAAATGACATGCTTCTGTCTATAGAGACGACTACAATATTGTTTTGGTTTAGGTTAGGTGGCTCTAGGCCATTAAGCATGAAAAGGAAGACCAGCTTCTCCTGCCAATTGGTAAGTTCTCTGGCACCTTCCTCTCCTTTTTATATCCTGTTCATGCTACAATATTGTTTGAATTACATGGTAAATGGTTTAGTTTGAGAAGGCTTTACCATGGAGGGGTAAAGCCTGTGGTAATCTAGGTTATATATGTCGAAACAAATGAAATCGAGTTTATTACGGCAGTGGATTGGCGACGATCTGAATTTCACTGCAGATGGCAAAGTAATATTTTGTCAAGCCTGCCAGAAACACGTATTATCTACCTTTCTAGAAAAGGGGGAAGTTTTCGTCCCTAGTAGATCTGTTGTGCGGTTAGCATGCGTAACAACCAAAAAAAGGAAAATTATCAGTTTCACATCATCCACATCCAACCATAAAGTATTTACTCACTAAATTAGAAGCATCGGATTCAAATCCTGAGAAGAGTAGTGTCTAGATACAGTATTAACTATTAGGCCTAACTAAGAGATAACAGGAAGAACCTCACAGTTGAGAATCTTGAAAGATATTAAGTGATATAACTTTAAAACTTATTCTGATGTACATACCTTTGGCACCAGAAATTGCAATAACATTTTACAGGATCAATGCTTGTTTGCAACAACCAAACATAATTTTAGGTACGTGTCAGTGAAAATGTTTAATTCTCTTCCAGTTGCTACAAAAAATTTAACTTTTAAACACTTTAAAGGCTTAGTACTGATGAAATTAAAACAAATCTGCTTCTACAATAATGATGAATTTTTTGAGGCAGCCAAAAACTTTAAATAATCTTTCAGAACCTACTATTTGGCCTACTTGACATATTGCACTTTTTAATTTATTGTTTTTGTAGTGTTGTAATGTTTTTTGATCCTGAATTTCCTTGTATTGTTTGTGTTGTATGTATTTCTGATATTATTCTTGTACCGTTATACCTTAATCGTTTAAGTTATAATGTATCCTATACCGCATAACTGTGGTCAATCAGGATAAATAAACATGAAATAAATATGAAATATCCCATGGGTTACAAAAAAGAATCAAGAGGTTCAAGAGCAGCTTCAAGACCAACTGCTAATTCCATAACATTGTGATAAAGATAACGGAAATAATTACTAGTTGAAGATCTTGGAGTGTAATAGGAGTCGAACAGAAGGGATGACCAGAAACTAAGATTATCAAAGCCACTGAAATTCTATAAATGAGATTAAACCATCGTGGTGTGAAATATTCTAAACCCTGGTTCATTTAAATCCCCACATATACTGCTACATATTAAAATGTTAAAGTAAATAGGTAGATAGGCAGTAAGTCCACTTTTTTTTTCACCTTTGGGATCACTATATGAAACTTCATGTTGGATACATTCTGACTTGTAGCGTTACACATTACACTCCCTGGCTGAGGGAATCCAGTCCTTTCTAGTAATATTTTTCACCCACTGTTTTTGTTTCTTTAAAAAACTGAAATGAGTCACTATTAACCCCCTTCTGTATAATTACTCGTGCAACCGGGAAAACAACATGTTAGGCATTTTGACATATTTAATGTAAACACAACACTGCTAAAATTCACAGCACAAGCAGTTTAAACACACACGAAATAACAAGGGATGTCCCTGGTATAGCAAGGACGGCGAGACAAGAAGCTTGGATTAAAGATGCGCAGTAGCAACTCAAGCTTGTAGAGTATCTTTGAAGTGGCATTCTCATGTCTCTCTGGCTGTTTTACTGTTTGCATTTGGGAGGGTCCTGAGGCTGGTCGTAAAATCATAGTGGATATTACTTACCATGACTCAATGTTATTTCATGTAATCATGAAAATTCAATAGAATATCGATGGTTTACCTATAGATTCTAACCGCTACAAAAGATACAGTGGAAATGAATTTCTGGAATGTTTGTATCAGTAAGGAAAACAAGGAAATGTACAGATCATTTGAAGTAAGATAAGAGCACAGAACTTATGTAAAAAAATATAAATATATCATAATATAGAGACAGACACAATTCTATTAACCATTGTAAATACAAACTTGTAGTATTTTTAACGATGTGCCCAATTTTATTCAATTTTTTTTTTTTGTAAAAAGGGGGGGGTTACACTATGTAAAATTACATTGTACCTGTGCTGTTTTCTTAACCTCTAATTATAAACAAATTAGTAAGATTAAAATATAGAAAAAAAACTTTTAATTAATCAATTCACTACACTATTCACCATCGAACTCCCCCAGCAGCTTTTTATGATATTTTATCTGCAGCCGGAGGAGTTCGATTTGCATATCCGTCCTCATTCTTTTTTTCTCTGCATCTGTGTCCTCTTCATCTTCAATATGTCGTCGTTTTCCGGTTCCTGAAATTATAGGAAAGAAATGAATCATTTAAAAACCAACTGCAAATATGACTAATAGTAAAACCGCCCACCCTGAAATGCATAAATAATATAGAGGTATAATAAGGTTGAATAAGTGTCCACTTCTTCATGATTTTCCTCTCAGTTCACATATCACAGCATCCATAAGACATGCATAAAGTTAACATAAATTCAAAAAATTACTTACCAGTCTGACATCTGCATGTACACCTACACCTCTGCGGGGTGGCAGACGTGGCCTGTGAGGGACTTGGTGCCGCAACTGCATCAGCAGGCACAACAGCAGGAGCACTGGCCATGACTGAAGCCCCTGCAGGAATCTCACTCTGCTCCAAAACAGGCAGAGTGAGGTCCCCACACGGGACTTCTCTATCATAGTCAGCCACAGGGATTGGGCCAGAGTTGCTAGTTGTGGGATGAGCATCATCCCACAGGTCGCTGAAAGTCTGAGCAATACCGAGCCCTTGGACATTAGGACTATCCTCGCCCAGTATTGCAAAGACTAACCGGTCGACCTCTGTAAATTTGCACTCTGGTCCACCCCCTGTGCCAGTGCGCCGAGCATTGTCCCTTTTAGCCTGTGAACCAATGGATTTCAATGAAATACAACCCTGAATAAGATCAGTAATATCTTAAAAATAACTACCGGTTTTTCATATTTTTCTTTCTTTGACTGATGGACCAAACTAAGAAAGGAAAGCCTGTAATAACTAGACATTTAGAAACAAAGTAGGTATTAAAAGTGCATGACATAATGTCAACTTGTCAATTTGACAATTCAGGGACTGGCATTTCAGTTGGGCCTCACTGAGTCACCAGTGTCTCATAGGCCTACATGAAAATGTGCCAACTGAACTCAGAAGATGACCGAGTACCAGTAGTCTATGGATTATATTCGACAACGGCATATGGTAAATACAGGTATTGCTAGGCGTTACCTTAAGGAATTATTAGAAATGAGCATAGGACTTCTTAGTGTTACCAGGTTTTACAAAAAGTGTGGAAGAGTAACAAAACTGCTGCCTTAAGTAGTAACACCTAAATTCTACATCAGTGACAAGTAGTGCCAGTGCTAGGTTATGTCGGGTTAGGAACTTTTAGTTTAGCAGCAGCATACTGAATAGTAAGGATTCATTATGTGCCACACTGAATCTTTCAGATGTGAAATTTTATCACTGTGACAAACGTCCATGGCTTGAATCGGCAAGAATGTTACTGGCTGTGCATACCTCCCTGCTGCCTGGTAATGAAAGGGAAAAAATAGTTTTATGCCATGCACTAAGCTCCTCTCTAATGGGACCCGCCTGGGAAGGTGGGGTTTAGGATTTCATCACAGAAGAGATTCAATGTGAGACATAAACCTCGCACTATTCAATATATTGCTTCTAAACTAACATAAATGTTCCTAACCTAACAAAACGGCGGAGCTTGGCTGGTGCACGGCATAAATCCATCTTTTACCAAAGATGGGAAGGTGGATTTATGTCGCTCACTAGACAACCTCTGCCTGCCGGCTGCTTTCGAGTCTTGCGCACGCACCTCACTATTGTAAGGAAGCCATGATTGTACCCTTAATCGTATACGCATAAAAATATACAAATTCACAGCGTTATAAAAATAACCCTTGCACCATATCAAAAGTACACAAAATAAAATAAAATATTTCAAAATGACCCTTAAGGTTAATATAAAATAATTATTATGGGTAACTTAAACTTAATAACTAACCAATATAGTTTTTAATGAGGTTACAAATGAGGTTATGTTGCATGTTTAGTCACGTTTAAGGTTAATATAAAATAATTACGGGTAACTTAAACGTAATAACTAACCAGTGTAGTTTTTCACTTACCTGTGAGCACTTGCGGCAGTTAGGCCAAAATACGTCCCTCACGTAGGTCCACTCTTTGTCATGGAAAATGCCATGTGCCTGCCCCGCGGTATGTATTTCCTTCCAGCGGGCTGCTTTGGTTTCTTTGGTAAGTGCGCTACCCGCAAACTTACCAAACAAAGCAGCCTTCCACTGGAGGATCAATTGCAGTATATATATTTTCGACAGAATGGACAACATACTTGAAGATGAAGAGGAGAATGATTTTCACTCGTCTCGGCTTCAAATTTTCGAAAGAGTAAATAAACTGCGAAACGGAAGCGGAAATCAACGATACTCCGTGCATGGAGGAAATTTTTCAATTTCATATATTGTTTACGAGATCTCGCGAGAATCTATGACGTCACTAGTAAAAAAGATGGGGGCTTTTACTAACTACAAATTACAACTGTAATAGCTTTATAGTATTCCATATTTTCACTCTAGTATTTGTAAAGCTAATATTATTTGCGATCTCTTGTAGCTTTATAGTATAGGGCCCAGGTGGGACTTCAACTCAGGAAACAGATGGAAGTCACTAGGTGCTAAGTCTGGGCTGTAGGGGGGATGGGTAATGATGTCCCATCCGAATTGGGCCAGGAGATCGGTCGTTAGATGGGCAGTATGGGGACGAGCGTTGTCGTGATGAAAACACACTCCCTTTGTCAGCATTCCCCTTCTCCGATTTTGAATGGCACGACACAATTTTCTTAAGGTCTCATAATAACGATCAACGTTTATTGTTGTGCCGGTAGGCATAAACTCGCACAACAATACACCTTTTCTGTCCCAGAACACACTGGCCATCACTTTGCTGGCAGACAATGTTTGTTTGAACTTGCACGGCTTCGGCGAATTCGAATGCCGCCACTGACGAGACTTTTCCTTAGTTTCAGGTGTTGTGTAATGTACCCAGGTTTCGTCGCCAGTGACAATTGAATCCAAAAATTCCTCGCCCTGTTCTGCATAGCGCTCCAGGAATTCGCGGGCCGCTTCAACACATTGCCGTTAATGGTTTTCAGTGAGCATTTTAGGGACCCACCTCGCACACACCTTGTGATAATGCAAATGTTCGACCAAAATCTTATCAATAGTACTCTTACTGACTTCAGGGATCCGTTCGCACAGCTCTCAAACTGTCACACACCGATTTCAAGCATTTCTTCTTCCACTTTTGCAATTGTTTCGGCCGAAACTGAAGGCCGACCAGAACGCTGTTCATCATGGACATCTGTGCATCAGTCTTTGAACTCTCTGACCCACTTTCGCACATTTTTGACGTCCATACACTGTGGCCCATAGACTTCGCATAACTGACGATGAATGTCAAAATCGGATCACTGAACACAACTCACACCTGGCGGGAGAAGCAATGGGAAGCTCCATCGAGAACAGCTGCCCAGTCAACAATGAGCATTGCAGCGGGCTCGGATTGTTGGAAATTTGAAGGGAGGAGCCAAGCTACACGCCAGTGTTGCCGGATCTCGCGTAAAAGTGTTCCCAACTGTTCCAGCGCCTTGGAGACCTTATTTTACGGACACGCCTCGTATCACGTTTCAATGAAATGTTATACTAACCTCATGAGTGTAGACTCTTATAGGAATGCCAAAAGCTCGACCAAGTCCAAAGTCAGCTACTTTAATGATTCCATTCTGGTCAATAAGCAGGTTCTGAGGCTTCAGATCTCTATGCAAAACTCTTCTTTGGTGGCAGAATAGAATGGCTTGAGTAATCTGAAAATGCAAGTAAACTGTTGGGTGGGGCACAAGTTATTCTGCACCACCAATTTAAATTCTACATAAACAAGAAGTGCAATTTTTTTAAGAGTTAGCAGCTACAGACAAGATTATGCACTTTATATCAATCAATCTATAATGCTGTATAGCTGAAGAAATTAGTTATCAAAATATTAATTTCTATTGAAAGTAAACACAGTGAAGTTATGTAACACGATATAGGAAGTTGAAATTAACAACTAAACTTAATTTATGGTATATAAGTATGGTATATAAGCATATAACTTATGGTATATACAGGGTCTTTATTATAAGTTGAGACGGGGTGACCGGTGTTTTCACTCTCCGCTACGGAGTCCGCATTAGCCGCGGGAGGACCCGCACGCTTAAAGTGTAGGCTATATAGGCTTACCTTATAACATATGTTGGAAGTGTCGTCCTTCCTGTGTTATACAGGCATTGTATTTGGAAACCACATTCTGGCTGACGCGAGTGAGTTCTTCCACTGTAAAGCCCCTAATTTCAATCGTAATGTTTTCTTTCAGCTCCAATGTGTGAGGATTTGTTCGATAAACTCACTCGCGTCAGCCAGAATGTGGTTTCCAGATACAATGCCTGTATAACACAGGAAGGACGACACTTCCAACATATGTTATAAGGTAAGATATGTAATACTTTATATAGCCTACACTTTAAGCAGGGAAGCCGCGCACGGCTAATGCGGACTCCGTAGCGGAGAGTGAAAACACCGGTCGCCCCGTCTCAACTTATAATAAAGACCCTGTAGATTAAGTTGAAGTACAGCTGTTGAAAATGAAAGCAACAGTTTAATAAACTAGTACGTACACAGTGTGTCCACAGAAATTTTAAAATCAGACCATGACCAGAAACTTCCACAAAAATCAATGTTTTCAAGGTTCTTTGTAAACAAAATCTTTAAAAAATCCAGCCTCCATCCCCATATCAAAAATGAGAAGTGACTGACTCAAGTACTGAAAAGAAAACTGCTTACACAGTCTAGGTTACAGCAGACTGGAGCAAAAAACATGCCCCTCACATTTCGCTCATTGGAGCTAGTTATTTTTCCTGACTATTCAGTACTTGTTTACAAATTTCCCTTTCTTTTTCCTCTATTTTGCAAATTTCTCTGACTTTCCCTGACCGATTTCTATTTCCCAGACTTTCCAGAATGTGGACACCCTGGTACAGGTCAACGACACCATAAGTGAAGTTTTAGTGTTGATTTCAACTCCCTATGTAATCATCTTGCCATCAGCATTTCAAACCCTTTTCAGCATGTGAATTTACAGTGTTTTGCAGATGACAAGCCGTTTGTCCTTCTCCTTGCTTAGATACGCAGTCCAATCAGAGACGGCGAGACGGAGGGAAGACTCTTACTGCTAGCGGCACTTCATTAGCTCGTACACGTGATTGGCGGTGAAGGAATTGGCTTCTCATTTGAAAAATACTGTAGTTATGCTTATCTTTTATCACTAAGAAAAATGCATGAAGTAAAATATGAGACAAATTTTTAACACACTATTCCATTCACATGATCTGTATTTGATATTAACCAATAAAGTTTAGAAATGCCTTGGCTATCAACCAATCATGGTCGCTTATCTTATAATATGCTTGCTATGAATATAAGGATGCAATTTTATCTGATAAAATGTCAGTTCATTACTGGACATGTGAGGTTCAATTTGCAGTGATCAATTTGTCCCTTTTTGCCAGTGAACAGAATAAAAACATTATTTTATACAACATAACTTGTTTGGAAATTGGAATAATATAAATGTGCAATAATTAAAAACATAATTTTGATTTTGTGCAAGCCAGTAAATATGCTTTTAATCTGTTCTGATGTTAGACGCTCCTCTGTGCAAAATGCATCCCAAAATTCAACACTATATTTTAGGAAAAATTAGTCTTTCATAAACAAATTCTAACCAATCATGAAATCTGATCTACTCACTTGGATATTAAAGGTACAGACAGTACCTGAAAACCTGGAATAAAACAGGAAAAGTTAATGCTGAATATTTAGCGTGTTTTCAAGTAGGCTACTGAGAGTAGAGAATTCTTATTTTCCTGCACTTTCTAATACAGCCCCCCCCCCAAAAAAAAAATCTTCAAAAGCACCAGATTGACACTGATTATTTTATTGTTTTATTTTTATTAAATATTTTGTTTGGGAAATAGCAATGAGTACTGGAGGTCAAAAATGTAGATTACTGTAGGTGGGAGATGTGATAACATGCAGGACCTGCTTTGCAGATGAGCCAGCATGACTGGCAGAAGTGAAGAACCCTCACATAATGTCACATTGAATTACTTGGACATGAACAAGATGTTTTCTCACGCTATTAGGAAATATTTCTATGGAAAGTGGAACCAGATTCGATTTGCTATAATCCCGAATAAAGCCGAGGCTTAATGTACTGGGGGACTGAAAAATTAACTTGCCAAGTCGAGGAAAATATAAAATCATGAAAATTTTTGTATTGCTGCCACAGTCATTAAGTTGGAATTTTTTTGTAGGTGTTTGTAGGCGATTTCATTATATAAGAAGCATAAGTAAAAAAGTTCCTATATATCAGAAAATATGGTAAACATAATGCATATCTTTACAAATCTTTGCTTTGGAGTAGGAACGGGATATCAGAAGCAAAATATTGATATTGATATTCATATGAATATTGAAAGTTTTGCTATGACTATTCCACTTATACGCCGCATTCTTTATATTGACCAATAATGTTTAGCAATTCCTCGGATATAGACCAATCATGACCGTTTACCTTACAATATTCTTGTAGGAATAGAGAGGAAGCTGTTTTACCTGATAAAACATCAGCTCGTTACTGAACCGTAACAGTATCGCTATGCAGTGATTACTAGATTACGTAATCCATTGTCGGCGCTAATGAAAACGAAAATTTAAAGCTCAAGGTTTGGTAATGCATCTGTTGACGAAATTATTATAAAAAAGCTAAACCACATAATACTGAAAGAAATATAAAATGGATATGGATTCAGTTACAAAAGTTCTGCGAAGATAGTAAGTACAATTGAATTGAACTGACTAGGGAATCTCAAACACAGCAGATTGGGCTATCAATATGAGAAAATCCAATGGAGAAGAAAATTGTGTTTTTAACCAATGCACATTCAAGTATACAGTGGCAATTTGCAAATAAGTTATGTTCTTGAAAAAATTGTTTTTATTTTGTTCGGATTTTTAGCTTCTCTTAATTTTGAGGTTAACTCTTTTGTGGCTACTTTGTCAGTAGCATTGCTAAGATGACCTCTTAAGTTTCTGCAATAAAGGTTCTTATTATTATTATTATTATTCCATAATGCAGACTGTTCATTAATTTAGTATGCCGTGATCTTACAGCTGACACTATTAACAATTTTATTTAAAACAAACCACACATAACTATTTATATTAGAAAATATTATTATTTATATAATCCGTTACATTAGTCTTGGAATTCTTCTTAATAAATTTGATGAATTTGCTCCTGCTGCACAGTTGCAAATCTATTGATAAACTTGTAACCTCTCATGGGATTACCTATGATAATAGGTTTGTTCCTAGAGCACTCAGAAACCATTAACACATCATTCATGCATGCGCACATTGACAGTTTCACTGCGTGACACATAGAAACTGATATTATGTGCATGTGTGAACTGTGTGCTCAGTTCGTTTGGCTACACTTTCCCCTTTGTGGTAGCTATGAAAAGGCCTGTTCAACACTGAACACTGAAAGAAAATGTCTGTATTTAGTAGCCTCCACCTATTTAATAGAACAGGCTCCTTCAGTTGCATTGTTGGTTAATTAGTCCTTTGATTTATCCAAGTCTCTCCTTACAGGACCCTCAGTATGAACAGCATATATTCTGCAATGGAATGTAGGCCTATGGTTTTTTAAAAAGAAATTCTAATTTTAAAAAATAACACTTTGCTCCAATATTGGCTTTTGTAGATTTATGGAAAGCACAATCAACTTACATTGTTCAATACTAAAGTACAAGTTCTTACTTGGTAAAGATAGGACCGCACTGTATTTGGTTCCATCATTTTAGGTCCCAGAGAATCCAAATATTTCTTCAGATCCATTGACAAAAATTCAAATATCAAATACAATCTTGCTTCCTCCATTAGCACATCTTCTAAGCTGAAATAGATAACAAAAACAGTAATGAAAACTTAGATGTGAATAATAGTAATACTGTATTTGGTTCCATCATTTTAGGTCCCAGAGAATCCAAATACTTCTTCAGATCCATTGACAAAAATTCAAATATCAAATACAATCTCGCTTCCTCCATTAGCACATCTTCTAAGCTGAAATAGATAACAAAAACAGTAATGAAAACTTAGATGTCAATAATAGTAATACACTACATGGCACAATATTTATAAAATTTTGATCAGACCTATAATAACATGGGTTCTAAACAAAGACATATGCAAACAACTAGCAGTATTCGAGAGGAAAGTCCTAAGAAGGAAACAGTGGGTGGATGGAGAGCCAGATATGAGATATATGAATTGTACAAGGAATTGGATTTGGAGATGCACATAAGATGCCAAAGACTTCAGATGGCTGGGAATATCACAAGGATGGAAAGGACAAGGAAAGTGAAGTGTTTTATAATAATCCAGAGGGAACCAGACTAAGAGGAAGACCGAGAACGAGATAGTGAAATTGTGTACGAGATGATCTGACTAGATTTGGAATAAGGAACTGGAGGGAGGTGGCGATGGATAGAGAGGGAAGGAAGAAAGGAGGTTAAGACCCACTTGGGCGGTATTACCAATTAAGAAGAAGACATGGCACAATAAACTTCATTTATAGTCCTCTACTGGGTACATATCTTCACCCCAACAGATCAGTAAGAAATTTTTAGAGACTAAGAGATAAATTGCCCTTCCCTCAATAACCACGAGAAGACAATTCACCCCTCGCTAAAAGTAAACAAAAGAGAAATCACATAAGTGAATTTTGGAGACTCTTGGGGTTAATTGGGTCTTGATCGCAGTTTGAAACAGCAGTTTTTAAGCCACAGCCAAGATCTGAAATTCTCTGAGAATTCTAAAACGAAGACCAGACACTGTCCGGATAGAAACCAAAGTCTCTTGTTTTACAACTGGCAACACAGAAAATAATTGATGTTTCTTACTGTTATGTCAATATACTGCCGAAAAACAAAAGGCTATGAAGATTCTGTTAGTCTGAATCTGGAGTTCGTAAGAGAACATTCATCAAACATGCCTGCCTGATATCCCGCACCTCTAGCATCATGTTGTAGGTTACGATTAGAGGCTGAATTTCTGGTAATTGTTAATAATAATTGCTAATAATTACCGTGAAATTTTCAACTGACACATTTAATGTTACCAAGAACACATTATCTGAGCCAGATAGACTTAATTTTTTTCAAACGGAAACCACAAAACATCACAAAATATTTTTATTTTACGAAGCCTTCTTTGAAACACGAAATATGAGCAAAATGCTGTAGATGACATGAAGTATTTGTTGTTTAATTGTTTATTTGTGAGCTCATGTCACATATGAGTCAGATTCCACTTCTGATGCACCTCTCTCAAGATGCATTTCTGAAAGCATACCTACCACTGCAGCATCAAAGACAGTTACAGTAAAGCAAGACGTGGTACATAAATTACTGAAGGTGCTGATGGAGGATTATCATGATTTTTCAAGCTACAGAATGTAAACAGTGAGAGGGGCTTTTCAGCATATGGAAACTTATTGTCAGACAGGCAAACAAATTTATGCCCAGGAAATGTAGAAACAATGTTGTGTTTGTATTGTGGTGACACTTTCAGCTAAGTTTTCTTATACTTGCCATTCATGTCTATTTTTTCCGGCACATAAGATAATTTGTAATTATGTTCATTTCATTCATTTGTATGTCATTTGTTCTTTTTCTGGCACATAAGATAAATGCAATTAAAATTATTTCAATAGAAAAGCAATACTTATTCCAATCATAGGCGTAACCAGGCTGACCATATGGGGGGTTATAACATCCGCGGGGTCTGGGGGTATGGAATACCCCCCAGGGAGAGGGGGGTCCGGGGGCTCTCCCCTGGAAAATTTTAAAAATTAAGATGCAAAATAACGAGTTTTAAGCTTCCCACGCTTTATACTTGTATTAAGTAATTTATGGGCAGACTTAAAAAAATTATACAATTTTCCTTTTTTTAATCAATGGGAAGGGTTCAAACCCCAACCCCCCCCCCTCGGTACGCCTATGATTCCAATTGAGTTGTCATTCCTTGATTTTTTAAATCACCGCTCCATTATTTATAGCTGGCTATTCCATATTTTTCTACAAATTCCCCTGAGTGTTTCCATTACTTTACAAAATTCCCTGACCAATTTCAATTTCCCTGACTTTTCTGAAAGTGGACACCTTGACACAACACTACCGGTACATATACTGTGGTTGTAATTATAGTTATTTACAAACACAGAACTGTGCAAAGAAATATTTCATAAATGCTCTAAGCCAACATCAAGTTTCATTTTGGCCAAGAGAAGTGCATTAATACCAATCGGTACTTAATTACTGCTGTTTGCGTACAATACATATCAAGGTCCTTTTACCTAACAATGTTCGGGTGCTGAAGTTCTTTAAGAAGTGAAATTTCTCTAATAGCTGTTGAAGGAATGCCTTCTTCTTCATTCTCCAATCTTATCTTCTTCATAGCAACTATTTGGCCGGTTTTTTTGTTTTTTCCTTTGTAGACAACACCATATGTCCCTAAAACAAACAAAATTATTTTTAGAACTTCACTGAGACATTCACCTTGATTTTTCCTATAATTATGTAAGCATGGTTGGTTTCCTATCTAACTTCTCAAGTATACCTAGGAGGACTGTACATCTCACTACCGTACCATTCTCCAAATGTAAATTGCTTCATTTTTTCATAAATTTCTTTATTTTTCTTCAAAACTTAGCTATTCTCTGGTTTTAACTCACCTAGCCTATATAAATAAAATGACTTGTCCTGATTGACTGATTCATCATCGCTAAATCAAAACCCCTGAAGCTACAAATATGAAATTTGGTCAGTAGTTTTATTTCATACTGTAGAGCAGTGGTTCTCAAACGGTGTCCCACGGCACAGGTCGGCATGTGTGCTGCAAAACTTTTGTGGCAATGTGACAATGAAGGAGGAAAATAAAAACAATATAATTCAATATAAATTTGATAAAAGGTACAAGAAAAATATTCCACAGGTTTAAAAATATTTATTTTCCCAAGATGTTCAAGGAAGGACATTTGTAATTAATGAGAAAACCAGAGCTTGTTTTTTTACATAATAGTTCAATTCATGCTCAAATTGAATACAAGTTACACACAAGCATTTCATCATCATCTGAGAGAAGTCTATCATGTTTCTTGTTTTTTATGTTCATCAATGTTGAAAATCCACTTCCCACAAGTCTGAAGTTGACAAATGTAAAAGGGCATTCACTGCTCTATTTATGGGTACTCTTCCTCCACCAACAGCCAAAAATTGAGGGTATATGTGCGCTTTAGCTAAGGTTACAATCTACATGAAAACCAGCGAGTTGCTCTAGTTTCTGCAGAGGAAGGTCACTGGGGGATTCCGAAGACACTGTATGAGGATTTGCCCACCTAGTCATGCTTAGCAACAGCGATGGAGGGAAAATAGTGTGCCTAGTTATGCTGATAAGTTTTTATGTGCTGTCACAATCTAGTCAGTGGTAGGCTGTCTTTATTGCAGGTGAAAGGTATTCTGGTTCCAGAAAAGAAACGTTTATGAGGGATGGAGAATGGGATCACTGAGGCTAAAATCATCTCTTATGTGTGCAAAAAACATACTGTGAGTTAGGTCGTTACTTTAACGTGTACAGGTAGGGGAAAAAAAAGCAGACCTACTAAATTATCTGAGTTGTCAATATGAGCCACTGCGCATGCCTAGAACCCGCTAGGCAAACATAGTGGCTCATATCAGCAACTTAGATATTTTAGTAGGTCCAATTTTTTTCCCCTACGGGTCATTCCATGTCAAGTGAACCAATGGAAAAACGTGACCACCTCCGATTTTAGTCATACTTGGTTGTCATGAAGTACCACCTGAGATATGTTGAAGTACAAAATATCAGATTTTTATGTGTTGTAGTTTTCCAGTTATACCCTTCTGAAATATGGAAAAAAACCAAATTTTCTGCATAAGTGCAATCACAAAATGACGCATAAATCAAGCTGGAATTGACATAGATGAGTGGGAAAAGTATCAAAATGTAGCTTATATTATGAGCTTTAATTTGATACGTCACACGACTACTTTCGAAAAAAAATATTTTCAAGGTTACCCAAAAAAAATTTGAAAACTGAATTTTTCAAAAACCTATATTTTGAAAATTTTGAAACAATTCTCATAGAAACATACATATTTCAGCATCATGTCCTACAAGTTTTGATAAGGGATCGCAATGGGATCATATTTTTTTACATTTATAACAAATACTATGCACGCTGGGTAAGAATATATGACACAGGAATATTGCACTTAATTCTAAAATCCATTCCTTTGTCCAGGGAGTTGTTTACCAACATGCATATACCAACTTGTGCAAGTGGTCAAATGGGTATGAGTAAACACAGTCTGCAAGCATGTGAGTCAGCCAGGGAATGCAAGTTGTAACCTGTTGGACCTGGCTTCAGTTGTGCCTTGACTCTCATGCAGTGTGCTTCCTTTCTTCAAAGGCTGTACAAAGACTGTATTGCTGCATGTAAAGTAGTGGGTTCAGTGATTAAAATAGGCATTGTGTATTTCCCCAGTATGGCTGAAAAAGTAAGTGAAACAGCAAAGATTTTCTGCTGCAACCCTTTCAAGAAAGACAGACATCAGGGTGTGAAAAGAAGTGTGAGGCCTGTTACTGACTGGATGTGTGACATGTTTGACACCATTGTGGTAGGTATGAAAATTTGTGACAGTTGTAGGAAAGAACTATCAAAGCAGAAACAGGTTACAGATACAACAGATGACTGTTTAGTACCAGTAGCCAATACCACTAGGCCTACTAATGTTGATGAATCATTTGTAGCTTTAGATGTTACCTTAGAGTACCTTAATAAGTCTCTAAGCTCTCTAGAGGAGTCACCTGTTGCTAAGAGGAAGTTGCAAATGAAATCATACTGTGATAAAAAATACAGTAAAATAAAAAAATGTTTGACAGAAAAGGTACTAACAGCAGCAAGTACAAATACAGAGAAAACTGTTGACCATAAATCAGAATCATGTGAAGTCATTTGTCAGCTAAAAGAAAAGTTTCAAGAAGAAAATATAAGTGTTAGTGAAAAATTGCAAATTTTAACAGTACTACCTAAAAGCTGGTCATGCAGTGAAATACAAAATGAATTTCAGGTTAGCAACAGAATGGCAAGAAAAGCTAAAGCATTGGTGAAAGCGAAGGGTATTCTGGCAACACCAAATCCTAAACCAGGAAAGGTTTTAAATGAATCTGTGATTGAGAAGGTAATAGGGTTCTACAACAGTGATGATGTCAGCCGTCTTATGCCTGGAAAAAAAGATTTTGTTTCTGTGAAAACGGGTGACAGTAGTAGAATTCATGTACAGAAGAGGCTAGTGATGGGCAACTTGAAGGAAGTGTACGAGCTGTTCAAAAACAAAAATCCTACTGATAAGATTGGATTTTCGAAATTTGCTGATTTACGACCTAAACATTGCGTCTTGGCTGGAGGAAGTGGTACCCACACAGTATGCGTTTGTACAGTGCATCAGAATGTTAAATTAATGCTACAAGTGTTGAAATCCAAACAAATTACACTGAATGATGGCACAGATATAAGTAATTATAATTCCTGTTTAGCGAAGTTAATGTGTGAAGAGCCAGGCACAGCATGCCACCTTAATGAATGTCCTTCATGTCCAGGTGTAGATAATTTGAAAGATGAGTTACAGTTGCTGCTAGATAATGAACTGGTGGACAACATTACATACAAGCAGTGGGTTTCTGTTGACAGATGTAATTTAGTAACCTTCATCAAAACTGCAGATGAGTTTATAGAAACTTTGTGTGAACAGTTGTTGATTTTGAAGAGACATTCTTTTATTGCAAGAAGACAGGCAGAATATTATAATCACTTGAAGCAGAATATTGGAGTAAATGAAGCTGTGGTATGTATGGACTTTGCAGAAAATTATTCGTTTGTACTACAGGATGAAGCCCAGTCTTTTCATTGGAACAATGATCAAGCAACTATTTTTCCTATAGCAGTCTACTACAATGATCATAATATACACTACAAAAGTATTGTATGTATCTCTGAATGTCTACAGCATGACACCACTGCTGTTCATTTATTCCAGAAAAGGCTTATCTCTCATTTGAAGTTGGAAGTAATTAGAGATTTGAAAAAAATTTACTACTTCTCAGATGGTGCAGCTGCGCAATTTAAAAACAGAAAAAACTTTTCAAACTTATGCCACCATGTTCATGATTTTGGAATTGAGGCAGAGTGGCATTTCTATGCAACAGCCCATGGGAAAGGAGTATGTGACGGTCTGGGTGGTACTGTGAAAAGACTTGCAGGAAAGGCAAGCCTACAGCGGCCATACGAGCATCAAATCATGACACCAGCACAGCTGTTTACATGGAGTGAGGAAAACATCGACTCCATGCAGTTCTTCTTCTTCAATGAAGCACAATACAACAAAGAGGAAAAAATACTTGCAGACAGATTTCTGTCTACAAAAGCAATACCAGGCACACAGAAGTTCCACAGTTTCATCCCATTGTCAGATAAAGTGTTGTTGACAAAGGTATTTTCAAGAAGTGAACAGTCATCCACTTTTTCAGTGTTAGGACCACGTGTGCAACAGAGGCTGAAGCTAGCAGAAGTAAAAGGATATGTTACATGTGAGAACAACAATCATTGGTGGCTTGGTGTAGTTGTGGACAAAAATGAGACAGCACAGATAGTGGAACTGATGTTTCTGCACCCTGCAGGTCCTTCTCCATCATTTACTTTCAAAAGTGACTGTCCAAATAAACTGACTGTGCCTCTCTCTCAGATCCTCACCCTTGTGCAACCTACATGTCCCACTGGCCGTAGTTATTACCTCTCGAAGGAAGAGATGGATGCGGCAACCATGGCTCTAGAAAATTACTGTAGACAATAAATTCACGTTTTTGTCATTGAAGAAGGGAAGGTAACATGTTTTCTGTAAGTTTTTCTTTTTGATTGTAATGAAATTTTAGAATTAAGTGCAAGATTACGGTGCCATATATTCTTACCCAGCGTGCATAGTATTTGTTATAAATGTAAAAAAATATGATCCCATTGCGATCCCTTATCAAAACTTGTAGGACATGATGCTGAAATATGTATGTTTCTATGAGAATTGTTTCAAAATTTTCAAAATATAGGTTTTTGAAAAATTCAGTTTTCAAATTTTTTTTGGGTAACCTTGAAAATATTTTTTTTCGAAAGTACTCGTGTGACGTATCAAATTAAAGCTCATAATATAAGCTACATTTTGATACTTTTCCCACTCATCTATGTCAATTCCAGCTTGATTTATGCGTCATTTTGTGATTGCACTTATGCAGAAAATTTGGTTTTTTTCCATATTTCAGAAGGGTATAACTGGAAAACTACAACACATAAAAATCTGATATTTTGCACTTTAACATATCTCAGGTGGTACTTCATGACAACCAAGTATGACTAAAATCGGAGATGGTCATGTTCAAAATTGACAAAAAATTGGTTCACTTGACATGGAATGACCCCTACCTGTACATAATGTGCAATTAAAACACCATAAGCAGCAACTGTTTTAATTTAGCCTTAGCTGTGTGGTGAATTTGAGTGTCTTTTTCTTCCAATTTGAAATTTCTGACATACGCTAGGCTCAAACCATGGAGTGATCCGTGATATTAAACCAGCATGAATAATAGCCTAATTTCTTTTTTTGTGCAGGTGTAAAGTAGCTATGGTTACCATTCAACGGAAGTCAGTAAGTTGCCTAACAAAATTAGCATTTCTTTTTTTAAGATTTGGATTTGTAATTCATTATGAATTATCCTGTAGATTAGCCTACATAGTTTTCTGCAAAACAATGAGCCAAATCAGACTAAATGGACTAGAAATGTTATACATCGAGAACAATTTAGCTATAAAAATAAACGTTAATGAGACAATTAGACAATTTTCTGGTGTAAAAACTATAAAAAGACAATTATAAACATGGCTCTTTATTCTGTCTATTATTTTTTCATATAGATCTGAAAGACCAAAAAACTAGCCATAGAAAAAGAAGTTAAAAATAGCCATGTGGAGGAGGCCTCAAAAATAAATCCGCCCCGGGCCCCAAGTGGTCTAGTAACGTCACTGCATTGTATATCTTAATAGCTATTTATGTATAAAGTACGCAAAATAACGCTTTAGCGAACGAATCTAGTATAGCGGCCGAGGCTGAAATACTGGATGAGTCCGCTAAAGATTTTGCGTACGTGGTGCATACAATATTTTTTTAGTTAAAGCTCTCTAAATAATATGAAATAAAACAAAAATACAGTATAATTAATTATAATGAAAGGTAATCAGCCATTTGTTAATGTCATATTCTCACGGCCATCTGAATCATAAAATAACAATGACCCGTACGTACCAATATGAAATGCTGTATAGATGCATAATATATGAGTCTCTTGTTTGTAAATTGATTGCATACCAACTAGTATTTATGAAAAGCTTGTGAAAATATGAATTATAATCCAGAGGAAATTTCAATCCAAGCCAGAAACATTGAACTGAAGCTGGTGCCAGCAACATCACTGCTGCAATAGACTATGAGAAGGAATATATTGCAATTAAATGTTGGTGCATCCGCCATGGTAAACAATGGGTGGTATAAATAAAACCAAGCAGTGGCTCAAAACTCACTAATTCCTAGCAGCTGCTTGGTTTGATATAAATAAAAAACGGCTTCCTCAGCCACCTGCCTAGCCGTTGTTCAACGACCTTGACAGCTTAGCCACTGCTTGGGATTTGGTATAAATAAAACTTAGCCACGGCTCTCTGTTGGTAGCAGCGGCTTGCTTTTTTTCTGAGGTACCTCATTTGCGGACTCAGCTTGCTCAAGTGAAGTTTTTAATCGTATTGGCGGGGTTCATGGGGGTGATTTTTTAACGAATATGAGTAATTTATAAGGAACGTATGGATTATGATTTGCACAGATGTAAAGAACCGGTTGTACAATAAAATTGTAAAACATGTGTAACTTAACTTTGTTATTTTTCTTTTTAATAATAATAATAATCACAAAATTAATACATAATTATAGGTCTAACACATTCTCATATTTTACTGGTATCAATATGAACTAAAATATTTCAAACGTGATTAATTCTTTTTTTGAACGACGTAACTAATTAGCGGTGCTTACGAATATTGTTGCCGTGGATTGTTAACTTGACATTCCTGCACGCAATCTGGTTGCTATGAAAACAAAAGAAATCTCCTTGCGGTAAAAATTACAAAAAGCACAAGTGCCGTAAGTAAAATCATCATAATACAAGCACAGTATAAGTATTAATACAGTACAGAAACTCAGCCTGTTTTTCTGCCAGCCGAGCATGTGCGCGCATTTACTAGCGATCGTAGCGGCCATAAAGTAAGACTACAGAAACTACTCCGGGAAGTATGTAAATAAATAGGAGTGTTGTATTTATTAGAACACGCTATATTCGAAAGGACCTTATTATTCTGCTGTAAATTTCAGTAATAATAAAAGACAAAATCCTGAATTGCATTTCTTCACTTTCTTGAAACATCCAGAAAGGTAAGAACGAAAATAAGTAATATTTATTGTAGGTCTACTGGCTTACTCGTGATTCTGGTGTGGTTATGTTTCAAGTTACTTTAATGTAATATTTTTATATTCTATTCTGTTGTAATGATTTCTGGTGTATAAAATAGGTCATTAAGTGGTCGACAAGAAAACCTAGTAACAAAATATGTAAAATATTTGAGTGAAAATTACCGTATATGCTTGACACACGCTGAAAACAGACAGTTTATGAATTCCTATAAAAACTCGTTAATTAAAACTGCTGTATCGACGGTGTCTTCAATTCCAAATGCTCCAGAATTTTTTGTTTTGTTTAATGAAGTCCATCCTGCAGTAATTGACGCTACATAGACCTACAATAAATTGAATTCGTATATTGCTATATAAGGCAAAGAATCAAAATACACTGTCAACAATGACGTGCAGGATGAACGTGACAGACCTATAATATAATTTACGTAATTAATATGTGGGTGATTCTTCAAATACGGGAAAATTTGCGTTCCGGAGTGATATTTCCCTTCAAATTCAACTTAAAAAAAATTAAAATAAAAGTTTGTTTCTACTACTTCCATACTACAACTATCAGTTTGAAATGTCACTAACTTTAAATTCTGATATTCCAAAATCGAATTTAATTCAATGAAATGTCATCCACATGCCCTGTCCCAAACCTCGGTTTTGTATATTCTAATGCATTTTTCCACAAAACAAAATGTTATTTCCTTTTCAACTTTTTTCCTGTCAATGAGTATGAATGGGTGAAGAATATTAACCTCTAAAAAATAAAATGAAATAAAATTGTCACCCCACCTAATGAACATAAAGAATGTCCCAAGGGTTTTTGGTCATCCACATGGCTGAAAAGAATGGAATTTTTTCTGCAGAAATGAGAAATTTGTAAAACTGGCAACAGTGTTAGAAAGCCAACAGGGCAGCTTGTGGTTGAATTGTAAGGTTGAATTTTGCTGGCTTACAAACAGTTTGGGATTAACAAAGGACTTTGTATCATTTTCAAGGAAAATGTTTTTATTCCCCGTCATTAACATGGCTTCTAGAAAGTAGACAGAAAGTGAATATTAATTAATTTTGATTATGCACTATGATAAACCTTCCAATTCAAAGTACTTGACTGAAGTTGAGCTTACAGGGGTTTAGGAATGGCTTGCTGAGACCACTTAAACTCCTTTTTTTGTCTTCCACATGCCTGATTTTTGTGTCATCCACATGTCTCATGAAGGGGTATGTGGATGACTCTCAAGTCATGTAGATGATAAATGTAGGATACTATTGTGTTTGACGTGTCTGTGACCTGTACTTAAGATCTTAAAACTGGTTAAATGAATTTCTGCTTGATTCCCCCCTCCCCCAAAACCATAAAAACACAGTCTCGTTAAAATTACATTAATTCCGGAGTATGCACACAAATTTGCAAATTTGATGCAAAATCAACTGAAGTATGCTGAGAAAAATATGAAATCACATAAAGAAAAGCAGATTGTTGCCAAAGTTAGTCATTAATGTGGACTTCTGCCATCCACATGTACACGGATGTCATCCACATGGCTTTAAAAAAATAAAGAAATTAAAATAAATAAAAATATAAACATTTAAGCTCTGCTGGTGTCATATTATAATCAAGTAACCCCTGAAGTATTTTTGTGATTTTTTGAGATTTTTTAAACAAAGTAAAAAATTTGGATTTTACACACTCCAAATTTTCCCGTACTTGAAGAATCACCCATGTAGGCTATTTATTATCATAATTTGAATTATAAATTATATTAAAGGGCAATGATTTTAAAGGAAAAGTACTAGGCCTAGGTACAGTCCTTAACAGTAGTCTATTTAGGTATTGTTTACCTCTTCTTAACTAGAATATAATACATTATCTGTTTTATTATTTCTTAAATTTAAAATTAGATTTGCATTAAATAAAAATATTCTGTATTTTTCTCTTTTAACATAACATATTTTGCGATGTGTTTATGTATTTTCCCAAGCCATTTCATATGATGAGAATGTAGCTTTACTTAATCTCCGCATGGAGCGCTAGTGTCGTCCAGCCAACATGTTGTCATAGGACTTTTAACACACAGTTTCTTTACTGTATTAATACTTATACTGTGATACAAGCCTTTATGGAAGACCGGAACCAAGGCGACTTTAACAGGACAAATATTCGGTCCCCATAACAACCAATATATGCGAATCACTTTCTTAAATATAACATCCATCTTCAATAGTGTATATACATAATATTTTCAGCTAATATTTCAATTAATATAAATAAATTGATATAAATATTCATCGTGCAAAAAACAGTATGCAAGCGCCTCGTTTTTTCAAACTCTTTCCACGATCCGTATGCACCGCTTACGGCAATTGTATCGCATTATACTAAAACGCTATTTCAAATTGTAATACTGTAAACTAAATAGGTTAACTTCAAATCTATTATAGGGTGACTGTACCAGTGGTTGAACACTTAAGATATTCTTCACACTTACATTCCAATAAAAATTAAATGGGTGACCCAAAGTAAAATTGGTAAAAAGGGTCTGAAAGAACAACTTTTATTCTACAAAAACATGGTACAGGTTGTAAGTCTACAAACATGCATTTACAAATTGTGTCCTGTTATACAAAAAATGGCCCATTTCACCAGTACTTGAACAACCTGTTCCAGTAACTGAACACTAAATGCACCATAAGTTGAACACTAGCCTTTAATAGTATGAAATGTAATCAAAATTCTAGTCTAGCTATCTAGGTAGTAACAAAGGAAATATGGAAAGCCAAATTATTTTGATTGGCCCAAATTTTAAATGTTTTTCATTGTACAAGGTACTTATTTTCATAAGTTGTCACTCTTATAGTCATTATTTCTGAAACATGTCTTCAGTTTTTTCTTCTTACATACATTCTGGTGTGAAACTGGTACCTAATCCACCCTTCTTACCCTGTCATGTTAGGTTAATCTAGTTTCTGTAAGATAGGCTTCCTTTTGTCTTCGTGAAGTCGTTTTTCTGTTTCGTCATCTTCGCTTTCAGATGATGGGAGCAAAGTCACATCATCTAAGCTGTCCCCACTTTCTTCCCATTTCTCGCTGGGTTCAGAGTATTCTTCCTCAATAGGCCTACTTGTTTTTTGTTTCCTTGCAGGTTTTTCAAATGTTCGCCGGCGTGGTCTTGTGGTTAGCATTGCTGACTACAGATCCGTTGGCCCGGGTTCGATCCCCGGTGCCTCCTCGGAATTTTCTGAAGTAGGGTGCGCTCAGCCTCGTGATTCAAATTGAGGAGCTACTTGACAGAGAAGTAGCGGCTCCGGTCATGGAAACCACCATTAACGGCCTTGGGTGTCGGAATGCTGACCACATGCCCCCCAATCCTGCCATCTGCCTATGGTAGATGACGCAGCGGTTGGGTGGTAGGTATTGTCCCTTCTGGGATGTTGCGCCATGGAGAGGTTTTTCAAATTTGTTTTTAGATGCTTCTTTGGCTTCCAGTATTCTTTTCTTTTCGTTTTCATTCACAATGTCAGCAACAGTCTCAATCAGGAAAATCTTTCTTTGCGTTGGCATGGATCCAACTCGCCAATAAATTTTCTTCCTCTTTTGAAAGGATGGTTTGAGGCCCCATTTTGCATACCATAGGCACCTTACCGGTAACTTTATTATAGAGTATGCTCAAAGGAACATTAAAATCTCTAGAAGCTTTTCTAAGACCCAAACCTTTGTTTACAGTCTTTACCGCCTTCATCATTGTCTCTTCTGCTTTACGGTACCTCCTGTTCTGTGTTACGGGCAATATTTTCATTTAATTCTTCCATTTCATTCATCAGCAGGAGAAAAAGGAAACAATAAACTTGCTTCTATTGTTGATTTTCAGGGACGCCAGTGCATGAACACACCAGTAGTTGAACACCAAAAGAAGTGTTCAACTACTGGTTCCAAGTAATTAATGTTTATCTTAAACTCATATAATGATTTCCCATAATTTTTCCTAAACAAATACTCAATTTCATTCAAATATAAGCATAATATCAAAAGCACCAGTAGATGAACAGCTGTTCATCTACTAGATTTGGTTGTTTTTGTGTGTTCCAGAAAATGAACATGCTCATTAAACCATAATGCAAGAAGAATTCTGTTAATTATGCTGGTATACAAACTTTTCAATCTCTACAGTATCCACAGAAATCAGATTGTTGGCATAAATGTTACTCAACTGCCTATAAAACACTTATAACAACAAGCATGTCACTTACCATTTCTTAATCTCAATCCTTGCTCAGAACAAAAGATGATGAATGGTTTCTTTTAAACATCTACCACACTACAATATGGATGACAAAGCTTCTGAAAATTGTGGAGCAGGTTGACTAAACCTCAAACCATAAATAGCACTCTTTGGAGAAACAAAAATTTCCTTCAGACCTTATCAAATGTACCTAAACTCATACTGTTCACCTACTGGTGACTGTTCAACCACTGGTACAGTCACCCTATAGCAAGCAGATTCAAAACGAACGTATTTTATAAATTAATTAATTATGGGAACTAATGAAATATTAATAAAAGAACTACATATATTAATGTGGGACACTGTTAAGTATGAAATGTGTTTATTAGTATAAAATGTTAACTTTTGTTTATTAGAAATAAGTATAATAATTGTATCTGTCTACTGTTCTAGTTAAATGCTAATTTACAGGCCTAAACATAATATTTAGTTCCCTAAAATCAAGGTTTACTGATAAAACATGAATACTAGAGAATATTGTAGGAGAAAAATTCCTCTGACACTGAGACTTGAACCCAGGACCTTTGGATATCCAGGACTTTTGTATACTAGGGCCTCACTCTCTTGTCTCTTTTCTTTCTCCCAAAATAGTTTTTTTTTCTTTAAATTCCTTTTCTTCTCGGGTTCGGCTTATTCGCAGTGAGTCTCAGGTCGAATTTTACTTTATCCTGCTCTTCAAATTACTAATACTTCTTAAAATCCGGTTTTCAGTTAACACTACGTTACATTCTCGTTCTAGCTGACTTTTGAAAACAGTTACTGCTAGAGATTTTTTCTTTTTGCACTCTGGCAGTTGAGCTTTATTCAGTACTCGTTTGTGCATTTTCAGAATTTGCACGATCTGCTTTTGAAATACACTACCGGTATTTTCTTCAACCATTCTGATACATTATACTAAACTTTAAATTTTAAATCGCTGTGCAGACAGTCAAGTGGCATGTTTGTTTACTCAGCCGCTATGTGTCGGGCGTTATGGGATGCAGGTGTCCAAGCACTTGCTACCAGTTGCCTGAGCCGCTGCTTGGCAGGGAGGGGAGTTTTTATTTATACCAAACAGACAGCGGGTGCTAGATTCTCAACCTTCTCAAGAGCAACGGCTTGGTAGCAGTGGCTTCGTTTTATTTATACCACCCAATGAATTCTCTTGTGAACGAAGATGTGAAAAGTTTTTGGATTACATTTGTTGTTATATGGTGAAGGCTACCCTGTTTTGCGAAAAACCCTGGTAAAGTTTCTGATTATCATAAATAAACATGTTGGCTTAAATTTGTTGTTTTATGACCAAGTATATGCTTAATTTCATGTTAAAGTTAGTGTGACTGGTCAATGCCATATGAGTTTTGTTTATAGATTGCCATGACGACTTTAAAGTACTAGTCCGATAAAACTGCATTTTGAATGCAGTTTGAATGCTGTTTTATGCAATTTTAGCGGACTTGGTCGCTAAAATGCAATTTTTCGGAGTGTTACCAGTCCGACAAGCAGCTGTTTTAGAGAGCATGTACTAAAAACGTAATTGTATGTAGGCCTATGCTATAGGTTCGCCGTCGCCGGAGATTGCATAAAAGAAAATGGTGGATTCATCCAATATTAAGTCACAGGAAACATGAAGGCGTGTTTGCTACAATGCATCACAAATTTAGGGAATATCCAGAAAAAAATTTTGAATTCTACTGGATGTCGGAGGGTTCCTTTGATTATCTTCTATTCACTATGTTCAAAATTTTGTAGACATTCCATTAAATGTGGAGGTGTGAGTATATTTATCAAAAGAAACTTACATTTCAGTGATATAGACACAAGTTCCTTCTGTAAAGAACAGGATTTTGAGTGTTGTTCAGCCAGATTGAATTTTGACAATTTTGACATTTCAACTTACTACAGAAATATTGGAAGCGTTAGATAAAAAGAAATATGCTCTGGGAATTTTCTGCGACTTAGCTAAAGCATTTGACTGTATAAATCATGAAATATTACTTCAAAAATTGGATCATTATGGGTTCGATAATTTAACACTTAAGTGGTTCAAATCATATCTTTCTGATAGAACTCAAAAGGTAATAATAAATGGAAATGAATCTAACCTAGGGATTGTTAAGAATGGGGTACCTCAGGGATCAATACTGGGACCTTTGCTCTTTTTAATTTTCATTAATGACTTGCCCTATAACTTAAGTGACGAATCAAAGGTATTGCTCTTCGCAGATGATACTAGTGTACTTGTAACAGGAACGTCACAAGAACATTTATCAAGAATAGCTACAAAGGCTTTTCACGAGTTAAACACATGGTTTCTAGCTAATAAAATGACACTTAATATTGATAAGACCCATTTTATACAATTTAGGACAAAAAACAGATGTATCTCAAATCTTGAAATTAATTATGGAACACAAATCATACAAGAAATTAGCAATGTAAAATTTTTAGGACTGCAAATTGACCAAAATCTTGACTGGAAGACACACATAGAAATGATAAGTCCAAAACTGAGTTCAGCATGCTTTGCTTTAAGAATTTTGAATAATATATTAAAACAGGATGCATTACTTATGGTATATTTTGCATATTTTCACTCGGTAATGAGGTACGGGATCATTTTCTGGGGCAACTCTACCCATAGGGAGAAAATATTTAGATTTCAAAAGCGGGCAATAAGAATAATATGTGGAAAGAAAAAAAGGGAATCTTGTAAACCGCTGTTTGAAAAATTAAGAGTCCTCACTCTTACAGGGGAGTATATATACTCTGTTATGTGTTTTGTAGTGAATAATATTGATAAATTTCAAACTAATTTTAGTGTACATGGACGTACTACCAGAAACATGAATGATCTACACAGACCAAATAACTCGTTAAAACTCTTTCAGAAGGGTGCGTATTATTCTGCAGTACAGATATATAACAAGCTTCCAAACAACATTAAATTATTATGTATTCAAAGAAAGATCAAACCTTTCAAAACAGCTGTCAAGGAATTTTTAATAACTGTATAGATGTAGATGTAGATATCTCGTCCTGTAGATCCTGTGTTGAGCGGGGCTCAAGGATATAGAACACGTCAGATCAAAAAATACATGCATGTTATAACAATAATATAGGTCTACAGAAAACTGCAAGCTGCCAAATTTATCCAAGCTGGAAATATTCCTCCAAATTGTAGAAGGTGTGAGTTATTAAAAATTCCTTGACAGCTGTTTTGAAAGGTTTGATCTTTCTTTGAATACATAATAATTTAATATTTGAGGCTTTCCTGGCGAATCTTATGTAGAAAATCTTCTCGGGTTTGCAGCCAGGTGAGAAGTTTGTTGTGGTCCAACGTTTCCGAGGCTGACGCTGCCTCCATCC
Source organism: Ectobius pallidus (assembly GCA_964059195.1). NCBI lineage: Eukaryota > Metazoa > Arthropoda > Insecta > Blattodea > Ectobiidae > Ectobius > Ectobius pallidus. The sequence goes on from CAXKWD010000009.1 coordinate 94,478,756, forward strand.
TCAGGGAATCTGAAGTGTCGAGTTTTGACATGTAGGGGAAATATATACCAACCCGAGTTGGGCGGAGTCGACCAATCAGGGAGCAGCTGTTCTGTTTTCGGTCCTTTTCCGGGCCAAAATGTTCCTTTTACCTTTCAGGTCCTGAATGCATTTGTTCCAGGCCTGGTTTCTCAGGAAACCACCGACCAAAGAGAAAAGACTAGAACTGCCTACCTGCCATACTTTGGAAACCTGTCCAGGAAGCTAGAAAGGATTCTAATGAAACACCAGATCCGTACAGTGTCCATGCCACCCCCGAAAATTAAGAACCTCCTACGACCAGTGAAAGACAACATGGGACTCAGAACGCCGGGTGTTTATCGCATCCCGTGTGAATGCGGTAAAGCCTACATCGGACAGACTTCGCGCACAATTGAACAGCGCTGCAAAGAACACGAGAGATGCATTAGACTCTTCTACCCGGACAAATCAGCAGTTGCAGACCACACCATTAATTCCGGACCGGGCCACAGGATAGAATTTAAAAACACAACAGTACTTGCCAAGACAACACGCTATTGGGACCAGATCATCAGAGAGGCAATTGAAATTAGACTTGAAGACACAAACTTCAACAGGGATGAAGGTTTCACTATCAACCAGGCCTGGAACAAATGCATTCAGGACCTGAAAGGTAAAAGGAACATTTTGGCCCGGAAAAGGACCGAAAACAGAACAGCTGCTCCCTGATTGGTCGACTCCGCCCAACTCGGGTTGGTATATATTTCCCCTACATGTCAAAACTCGACACTTCAGATTCCCTGAGGATGGAGGCAGCGTCAGCCTCGGAAACGTTGGACCACAACAAACTTCTCACCTGGCTGCAAACCCGAGAAGATTTTCTACATAATAATTTAATGTTGTTTGGAAGCTTGTTATATATCTGTACTGCAGAATAATACGCACCCTTCTGAAAGAGTTTTAACGAGTTATTTGGTCTGTGTAGATCATTCATGTTTCTGGTAGTACGTCCATGTACACTAAAATTAGTTTGAAATTTATCAATATTATTCACTACAAAACACATAACAGAGTATATATACTCCCCTGTAAGAGTGAGGACTCTTAATTTTTCAAACAGCGGTTTACAAGATTCCCTTTTTTTCTTTCCACATATTATTCTTATTGCCCGCTTTTGAAATCTAAATATTTTCTCCCTATGGGTAGAGTTGCCCCAGAAAATGATCCCGTACCTCATTACCGAGTGAAAATATGCAAAATATACCATAAGTAATGCATCCTGTTTTAATATATTATCACAGTATACGTATTAATACAGTAAGGAAACTCAGTCCGTTTTTCTGCCATACGGATATGCGCGCGCAGATTCCATGCGATCCTACCGGCCATTGAGTAATACTACAATCACTACTGCGGGAAGAATGGAAATAAATAGGAGTCTTGAATTTTTATAGCAATGCGTGTTTGGAAAGGATGTTATTGTTCTGCTATAAATTGCAGTAACAATAAAGGAAGAAATCCTGAATTGCATTTCTTCACTTTCCCAAAAGATCCAGAAAGGTAAGAAGAAAAATACGTAATATTTATTGTATGCCTGCTGGCTTACTCTTGACACATGTTCTGGTGTGGTTACGTTTACATTTACTTGAATGTAATATTTTTATCTTTAATTATGTTGTAATTTCTAACAATAGATACTAATGAAATGAAAATGTCAGCAGTCTATATCACGGTTAAAGATAACAATATTTAGGATGTCGTATTGTGATCGCTTAAGATAACACAATATTTGCTGCGGTGAAGCTTATTTCCTATGTGCATTGTAATGTATATGTCAGGGCCGGTTATGTATACAAACATGTGTGCCGTGTTGGCAGTCAAGAATGGCTATGTGAGCTCTAATGCACATGGCCATTTTGCAGCATGTAGCCGATTTTTTTTCTTTGCTTGCACAAACCTGACAATCAAAGATCCACATGCCCGGTTGTAAGGATCAATGCTAAGGAATATCAGTGCACATAACTCAATTTCGTAAAAAAGTGCACATAGTCGATTTTACAGGCGGTACGATATTTATTTTCTCGAACACGATGTAGGCGTAAAGATGACGAAAACATAATCTTACATCATAAATTCTCGGATACATGTGCCATTAAGGTGTTTGCGACAGTAAACTAACATGACATCATTATCCAAACCTAGGCAAGCAATAGGCTTACCTAAAATAGGCTACTGTTAAGAAGCGTATCTAGTCCAAGGCTTTTCCTACCTTTAAAATCAACGTTTAAGTTATAAATTATATTAAAGAGTGACCTTTGAATATAGGTTTGTCACACTGCTCGTCCTCAACTTCATTGTTGAGATTGTATTTTGTTTCTGTATCTTACGGCTTCGATCTACCTTCAATTGTTGTAATGATTTCAGGTGTAAAAAATGGGTCATCAATAGTCGGCGAGAAGACCTACTAACAAAAACTGTATAATATTTAAATGTAAATTGCCGCCTATGTTTGGAACACTTCGAAAACAGCCAGTTTATGAATTCCAATAAGAACTCTTTAATTAAAACTACTGTACCGACTGTATACTAAAAGCAGTTTTGGAGTATTAGATATTGAGAAATATTGATAGAAACCTATATTTTTATTTGAATTTTGTATTGTATCTTATGTAATATTGTATTATTAAATGACATTTCTATTCTAATGTAATATTAGGCTACTTTTAAAAATAAAAATGAGTTATAATTGGTTTTCCAAGAATCTTCTTGAAGTTATTAAAACTTGTAATAAGAATAGCCCTAGGAACTGCAGTGCAAGTTACAGGTAAGTGGCATTTAAAAATTGTGCCTGATCTTAACTAAAATATAATACATGCTTCATTGTTTCTTAAATTTAAAATTCAGTTTTGAAAGAAGATTTTTTTCTCTTATTATAACATATTTTGTTATGTGTTTATGCATTTTCCCAAGTTATTTTATATGGTGAGAATGCAGTTTTACTCAACCGCCGCATGGAGCGCTAGTGTCGCCCAGCTAACAAGTTGTCATAGGACTTTTAACACACAGTTTCCTTACTGTATTAATACTTATACTGTGATATTATTCAAAATTCTTAAAGCAAAGCATGCTGAACTCAGTTTTGGACTTATCATTTCTATGTGTGTCTTCCAGTCAAGATTTTGGTCAATTTGCAGTCCTAAAAATTTCACATTGCTAATTTCTTGTATGATTTGTGTTCCATAATTAATTTCAAGATTTGAGATACATCTGTTTTTTGTCCTAAATTGTATAAAATGGGTCTTATCAATATTAAGTGTCATTTTATTAGCCAGAAACCATGTGTTTAACTCGTGAAAAGCCTTTGTAGCTATTCTTGATAAATGTTCTTGTGACGTTCCTGTTACAAGTACACTAGTAGGCTATCATCTGCGAAGAGCAATACCTTTGATTCGTCACTTAAGTTATAGGGCAAGTCATTAATGAAAATTAAAAAGAGCAAAGGTCCCAGTATTGATCCCTGAGGTACCCCATTCTTAACAATCCCTAGGTTAGATTCATTTCCATTTATTATTACCTTTTGAGTTCTATCAGAAAGATATGATTTGAACCACTTAAGTGTTAAATTATCGAACCCATAATGATCCAATTTTTGAAGTAATATTTCATGATTTATACAGTCAAATGCTTTAGCTAAGTCGCAGAAAATTCCCAGAGCATATTTCTTTTTATCTAACGCTTCCAATATTTCTGTAGTAAGTTGAAATGTAGCATTCTCAGTGGACATGCCACTTCTAAATCCAAACTGAGATGAAGTAAGAATGTCATTCAAATTAAGATAGTGTATTATGCGGTTGTACATGACTTTTTCAAAAACTTTTGAAAATGAGGTTAAGAGTGATATAGGTCTGTAATTTGATGGTAGATTTTTGTCACCTTTTTTAAAGAGGGGCTTAACAATAGCATGCTTCAGTCTTTCTGGAAATATTCCATTTTCTAATGAACAATTGCATATGTGACTAAGAGGTTTACTGAGTTCCGATGAGCAGCTTTTTAATAACTTATTACTTATCTCATCCCATCCAGACGAGCTTTTACTTTTGAGAGACTTGATTATATTTTCAATTTCTATGTGGGAAGTCAGGTTCAATTGAAATCTATGGTTCCAAACTGTAGATTTTGTTAGTAGGTCTACTGCCTTAATGTTAATATTATTTATAGGAATACATTTCTCTGCAATATTTATAAAGTGACTATTAAAAGCATTTGTAATGTCTGATAAATTGTCTAGTTTTATGTTTTGGTATATTAATGATGTACAATCATTGTTTCCCTTTGTTCTCCCCGTTTCGTTTTTTATTATATTCCATACAGTCTTAACTTTATTATTTGATTTATTAATTACTTGTGAAAAATGCCTACTTTTTGCTTCTTTGATTACTTTCTTCAGTATGTTGCAATACTTTTTATAGTATTCCTTATGAGCTTGGTTGTTACTGGTTCTATATTTTAGGTAGAGCTCTCTTTTGTTTGCACATGATATTTTAATACCAGCAGTTAACCATGTGTTATTCCTTGAATTAGGTAAATTAGCAGTTTTCTTTTTTGGAAAATTTGCCTCAAAATGTCGTGACACTATGTTTAGGAATTCACTTAATTTACTATCTACTTTGTCATAGGATAACATAGATTCCCAGTTTTCATTCGCAAGATCTTGTTTGAAATTTAAAATTGAATCGTCATTCATTACTCTAGTCATATTACTAAGAGCATGTTTACTGTTCGAATTTACTTTAATATTGTTCAGCACTAATATTTGTGCATCATGATCTGATAATCCATTTAATATTGGAAGTACTTTAAAATTAAAATGTTTTTCTATATCTATGAATATATTATCTATTGTTGTTTGGGAGTCGTTCTGAATTCTCGTTGGAAAGTTCACTATGAAATCTAGATTATAGCTACCCAATAAAGATATCAGTCTGATCTTCTTCTCACTATCAATTGAGAAATCTACATTAAAGTCCCCACACAGTATAATATTTACATTAGTACTATACAGTGAATTAAGAACCCTTTCTAACTGATTTACAAAATAATTGAAATTACCTGATGGTGCCCTGTAAATGGCTAGTATTACAAATGTATCATTGTCAAAATTCAATCTGGCTGAACAACACTCAAAATCCTGTTCTTTACAGAAGGAACTTGTGTCTATATCACTGAAATGTAAGTTTCTTTTGATAAATATACTCACACCTCCACATTTAATGGAATGTCTACAAAATTTTGAACATAGTGAAAAATTATCAATTTTTAATTGTTCCAGATCTGTTTCTGCACAGTGGTGTTCCGTTAGACAAATAACTTGAATTTCCTGTTTATTAGAATTAATTGTATCCTGAATGGCTAAGTTAAATTCTTCAATTCTACCTTCTACAATTTGGAGGAATATTTCCAGCTTGGATAAATTTGGCAGCTTGCAGTTTCTGTAGACCTATATTATTGTTATAACATGCATGTATTTTTTGATCTGACGTGTTCTATATCCTTGAGTCCCGCTCAACACAGGATCTACAGGACGAGATATCTACATCTACATCTACATCTGTTGTCTCAAGCAGACTTACGTAGGGTGCTCGAGACAGTCGTAGAGATGAGTTACTGCTGCTGCCAGCAGATTTCTACAGTGAGTGAAGCCAGGTTGCCACGACAGATTACTGCGCCAAAAATGGAACATGTCCTATTCTGCGGCAGTAGAAATTTTTACTGCCACAGTAATTGTGTTAAGAGCAGTACAGTGACTGCCCATATAGCCACCTAGACTTGTTTGCGTGTGTTCCATTTTCAGACAGTAGAATGCTGCTCGTGGCAGCAGTCAAATACAGCTAGTGGAGCCGTAGCCTAAATCTCAGATATCAAATAAAATTGTCATCTGTGAGTAGGAAGGGATTATTTAACTGCCACCATTGAGGAGTACGAGATCATTAGACTGTCACCAATGTGTAGAACGGGGTTATACAGGTTTTTTTTTTTTTAACAAGGACTCTACTCTCAAGTGCCAGACTTGGAAGTATGAACGTCTGTTATGACTTGTGGGCAAAAATATATATTACGACTCACCCGAGTCCCCCACTACTACTCTCTAACGTGACCCACGTGGAAAGTAGGGGTTTTGGATGGGGAGACACCTAGCGGCGGCATTAGAACTACTAGCAGAGTAGCGACGGTGGCGGCATCTTGTATGGAAATGGTGAAAGAGAAAAATAATTTATTTCTCCTTTATTCTCTTCTTCTCTTTCTTTCCCGTCTCTTTCCTCTCTTCCTCTCACCTCCTCTTCACCCTACCTACCTATTCGAGACCTATTCCTAACAGTAAATTTTGGATCGAACGCAAGACCCTTAGCATCGTAGCCAAGAGATTTATCCGTTACGCCACGAATGACAGTTGAGCACTGAAGGAAGTTCCGATATATTTTAGTTATTATAGCGAGTTATAGCGACGTTAGCGAGTGTTAACGCAAGAATCGGGTTTTCTAATTTTGATATGGTTTGTTTGTTATGAAAAGAGTAGTGTTGGAGCAAGGGAATTTTTCTGCATCAATTAAGCCATGTTTTATGTCATAACACGGCGTTTTTTAAAATTGGGAAATATTATGTATTTTTTTATATATATATATATATATATATATAAATTGTGAAATATCCTGTTGGCATGAAATATTATGTTTGTTGCAAGGGTTTTTGGCATTTTGTATTTTTTTTTATCGTGAATTATTAATTTTTTATAATTTGTGAAATATTATGTTTGTTGGAGTTGCAAGGGTATTTTGTTATTGTGAAATATTTTATCTGTTTAAAGATCGTGAAATATGATGGGGAGATGTTTGGTACAAGGGTATTTTTTAATTGTTGGATATTTTCTAAAATTTGTGAAATTTTATTTTGTTTCTTATAATAGTTTTTAAAAATTGTGAAATATTATGTATGGTGCAAGGGTCTTTTGTTATTGTGAATTTTTTTTTTTTCTTTCTTTCAAATCGGTGTTTAAAGATCGTGAAATATGATGTTTGGTACAAGGGTATTTTTTTAATTGTTCGACATTTTCTATAATTCGTGAAATTTTATTTTGTTTTTTATAATCTTTTTAAAAATTGTGAAATATTATGTATGGTGCAAGGGTCTTTAGTTATTGTGAATTTTTCTTTCTTTCAAATCGGTGTTTAAAGATCGTGAAATATGATGTTTGGTACAAGGGTATTTTTTTAATTGTTCGACATTTTCTATAAGTTAATTCGTGAAATTTTATTTTGTTTTTTATAATCGTTTTTAAAAATTGTGAAATATTATTTATGGTGCAAGGGTCCTGTTTTGTTGTTAAATATTGTTTTTTATAATACTGAAATATGTTGGCGTTGGTGCAAGGGTAATTTTTCTTTTAAATGTGACATGGTAATTGCAATTATTAGAGCAAGCCGCAGGCTTAACACAGCAAGCTGCATTACCGGCGCTTAGTACGCGGTATAGCGGGAAAGATGCGTGGTAGACGGTGAGAAGAAGCGAGCAGGCAGGCAGGCGGGGAAGGCGACCGCGCCGGTGGAAAGGGGAGCAGGGTGAGTCGTAAAGTATAAACTGAATCATGTAGGCTGCAGCGTACAACTCACGCAGACCCCTTTTTAAATTGTGATTTATTACTAATTACTCAACTTATCCCCTAATTACGCTAGGGAATGAGTTTCTATTGTCACATAATTTATTCGGTTTGACTGGCTATGTTGTTTAATTCATTGCTGCCTAGATCACAACATTGACTGATAGTTGGTAAAAATATATGTATGCATGCCCATTGGGCGCAATTTCTCTTTATATAAAAATATATGTGAAAGAATCTTCCAATACATGCAGACCCAAGAGCCAGACATGTACCGAGAAAAGATCTTACATGAGTATAGCCAAGAGAAGAACAGACTCTATGCACATTCGTGCATTTTTCTCCTTTATGATTATGAAAGACTCACACAGAGACTGGACTGGAACAAATTATGAGCTGTGGCACTCAGTGACAAGACACAGCATACATGGATTCCACCATAAAATATGTACTCTTAAATTGTTCTCTAAGCCTTTAAGGCAATGTATATGTGCCGTGAACTGTGCGGCGAAAAGTATCACATCCAATGGTGCAAAAAGAGGACCAAATCTCCGACACCTATAGTAAAGAAATGGGGTGCCAAGAAATGTAATCGAGGTCCTTGTGCCAAAACTCTATGCACGTGACATTCTGATATGATTATTCCCATCCCATTTATTGGCCTTAAAATATAGCTAATATTGAAACAGAACTTTAGAATATTGTTGTTTAGAGGGTTAAATGGACATGCAGTTACCTTCCCCTATCTTCTCAATTTTCAAGAAATCTTCCATTGTGTCGGCACGTGGAACTGAAACAAGCTTATCCTGGGGGTTGGTGAATTAGTCACTATATGTAACACAAAATGTGTTTTCGGTTAGGTAGTTATTCCAGGAGACTTTTCTATTTTATACGGATCACTATTTTACTGAAACCGTAATTCCATAGACAATTTTATTCTACAGAAACTTCCAAACTTTCAAGAACTTAACGGCACCCACAACTGTTAATGCCACACTTTTGAAATATAAGTGAATCTCAGGAAGTTTAAATTCATCCAATGAGAATAAACGTCAGCAGCAGGACTCAACCAATGAAATGAGAGATCACGTGTAACCGTTTGAAACAACAGATAATCGCCGTCTGCTATGGCGATTCAAAGACACCAACTAAAACTAAGGAAATGTCCCTCGTTGCTGAAATCCATGATAACAGATTGAAATTAAAATAATTGCTAGTTTTGTGCTTAAATACCCCTGTTTAGTAAAATTTTTAAATTAAATTGTCTAATGGCTTTAAAAATCGCGAAAGCTATCATATAATTAATTTCTTGAGAGACATTTTACATGTGAAAATTCCCTGACATTATTGTTATTAAAAACTTTGTTATTTTTTTTGAGGATTACGAAATTATCAAATGTCTACACTTTTCAAATTACATTACACTTGTTTCTATGTATTTTAAACTGAGCACTTCCTATGCACGTAGTTATATTTTTAAAATTAGAGTGTATTTGTTATCTGAATTCGGGATTTAACTCCCCTGTTCGTTCCATAGTTCATACCCCGCTGTACCCTTACCCCCCTGGCCTAGATCACATCAGGCGACAGCTGATTAGCGAAAGCGGATTTGAGTGTAGAGATGGGAATCTGTTACTTTTTTTGGAACAGTTACGTTACTGTTACAGTTACACGAAAGTAACTGTTATTTATAACCGTTACCTGTTACTTTTCTTGTATATTACGTAGTTAATCGTCAGATCACTTCCCACTTGTAGGGGAATGCCCTTTATCTCCCCCCCCCCCCACAACGGTTATGGACGTAGCCAAGGCTGGGGCTCTAGGGAGGGACCCCCGAAATAAAAAACAGTTGTAAAATTAAGCTTTCAATTAGGGATGATAATCGATAGTTAAAATATCGAGGTTAAAATCGGAGATAACCATCGATATGACGATAATATCGGCCTGAAAACATCGATGTATTTAGACAAAAAAACATCGATGTATATTTAAAAAGGGCCATGGTATCAGAAAATTAGGCAAAATTCATAAATAAACAGAAGAATTTCCATGAAAGCAATCGATGTAAAAAATCAATGTTTTGGGAAATTAAGCTCCTGTAAATAAAATTATATCGTAGAACCAAGGTAGCCTATTAATCTTCTTTTTGTTACAAAAACATCCATGTCGGGGAGAAACATCGATGTAGCAAAAACATCAGTTGTTTTCCATCGATGTAAAAAACATCGATTATCGTCATGAAAATAAACTTTTTGGAATTTTCCTGTGGTTTACAGCCTAAAAGATATAAGTATACAAAATTTCTAGTTTCTAGCTCATGTGGAAGTGGGCAAGCATTCATGTCAGTGAGCGAGCCCTTTTTTCGGAGGTTTTTAGGGCTAAAAATATAAAAACTACTTTTTGGAATTTTCCTGTGGTTTACAGCCTAAAAGTTATATGTGTACCAAATTTAAAGTTTCTAGCTGTAATGTCAGTGAGCGAGCCCTTTTTCGGGGATTATAGTGCTAAAAATTTAAAAAAATACTTTTTTTGGAATTTTCCTATAGTTTACAGCCTAAAAGCAATGTGTGTACCAAATTTAAAGTTTCTAGCTCATCTGGAAGTGGGCAAACAGTAATGTCAGTGAGCGAGCCCTTTTTCGGGGGTTATAGGGCTAAACATTTTTAAAAATTACTTTTTTTTTTAATTTTCCTATGGTTTACAGCCTAAAAGCTACATGTGTACCAAATTTCAATTTTCTAGCTCTTCTGAAAGTGGGCAAACAGTAATGTCAGTGAGCGAGCCCTTTTTCGGGAGTTTTTAGAGCTAAAAATTAAAAAAAACACTTTTTGGAATTTTCCTGTGGTTTACAGCCTAATAGCTATATGTGTACCAAATTTCAAGTTTCTAGCTCATCTCGAAGTGAGCGAGCCCTTTTTCGGAGGTTTTTAGGGCTAAAAATAAAAAAAAAATACTTTTTGGAATTCGCCTGTGGTTTAGAGCCTAAAAGCTATATGTGTACCAAATTGAAAGTTTCTAGCTCATCTGGATGTGGGCAAACGTTAATGTGAGTGAGAGAGCCCTTACTCGGGGGTTTTTGGGCTAGAAATTAAAAAAAAAAACGTTTTGGAATTTTCCTGTGGTTTACAGCCTAAAAGCTATATGTGTACCAAATTTCAAGTTTCTAGCTCATCTGGAAGTGGGCAAACATTAATATCAGTGAGTCAGTCAGTCAGCCGTGTAGCTTTATATTATAGGGATTTTATTATTAGTAGTAAAATTATCAATATTATTTCGAATAATTTACTACAGTTATTGAATTCACATTTCATGCTATATACCCACATACTAAGTTTAAATTGTCCAGTAAAGGCAATATCGTATTTTGATAAATTTTTAAGTGGTATGTAAAGCAAGAAATATATATGAGATCAGACAGCATGAATTCTATGCATGAACTCTTGACGCCCATTAATAATTAAAAAAATAACTTTTTAAATTTTTTAAATTTTTTTTATTCTTATTTTTATGTAATTTTTATTTTTTAATATTTGTATTTTTTGTTTTTTATTATTTTTATTTTTTATTTTTTTAATTATTTTTGTTTTAATTAAGAAAATAACTTTTTAATTTTTTTATTCTTTATTTATTTTTTATTCTTTTTTTTTGAAATTTTAATTTTTTAATATTTTTATTTTTTAATATTTTTATTTTTATTTTTTGTTTTTTTATTATTTTTATTTTTTATTATTTTTTATTTTTTAATTATTTTTGTTTTTCAAATATTGGAAGTAACAGATGTAACGGAACGAGGCGAAAGTCACGGATAAAACACTTGTAACAGAAATATTAGAATTAACTGTAACAGGTCAGAGTAACTGGAGCAGGTGGAAATAACAGTAACGGGTCCAAATAACTGGAGCAGGTGGAAATAACAGTAACGGGTCCAAATAACTGGAGCAGGCGAGAGTATCAGTAACAGGTCAGAGTAACTGGAGCAGGTGGAAATAACAGTAACGGGTCCAAATAACTGGAGCAGGCGAGAGTATCAGTAACAGGTCAGATTAACTGGAGCAGGTGGAAATAACAGTAACGGGTCCGTGTAACTGGAGCAGGTGAAAATAATGTAACGGGTGTAACTCTCGACACGTTACTTTGTTCCAGACCAGTTACATTCGCTCGACACCGACAAATTTCTCAACGCAACTAATAATAACAATAATAATAAGTAAATAAATAAAATAAAAATAAAAATAAAAATAAAAGTATTAAAAAAAACCCTGAGAAAAAGGAGAGCTGCTGAGAAATTTGGAGAAACTATACAGAATTCTTATATATTTATATATATTTACACGCTAGCGGCCGTAATTTTGAAGATATTTGAACCAAATTTTATTATGTTATTTCTAGGCCCAATAGTTAATGAGCAAAATTAGCCCAAGGGGGGGTCGTGGGAGGGGGTTAAATTTTGAAAAAATTATATCTCGGCCCCTATGAAGTATAGAGAGAAACTTTGTTGGAATAAATTAGAGTACTCCCTATGGAGTTCACAGTGACAGTAACGATTCGGGGGTTTTAGGGGTACGAGTAGGGGTGGGGGATGGAAATTCGAAATTTTTGAAACCACGTCTTGTGGGGTATCGTTGAAAAGCTCTTGATGAGTACTCTACAAATCAATACCTAGTTTCTCGATAGCTCTCATATAAGGCAAGATTTGAATGTTTTAAACAAGTGCTCTTTCCTCTTTTTTGCAGTTATTATTGCGGGTTTATCATGCCAAGGCTAAAGAAGAAGAGAACTGCGCAGTGACAATAAATTAAACCAAAAGTACTTCGAAATCTACCTCAGCCTGTAGGCCTGCCTAAAGGGATTTTATTTCACTTCACACAAATGCAATTAATAGGAAATGATCAATCTCCGCCATTTCATGCAGATGTCTAAACTTAAATAGATGAATTTTCGCTTCTCATTGCAATGATTGCTCGATGGCGTAGTGGGTAAGATGAAGGTTGAATAGTAGGAAAGGGTAAAGAAGTGGTGAAGGGGGGGAGTCAGAATTTCCAATACTGCTAGTTGTTCCACCATTCACATCTAGATGTCTGGAGTGGGAAGAGCTAAAGGGACGACCTGATTTTCCCTCGTTTTTTAATAAAAAAAATCCCGGGGGAGGACCCCCATTTTTTGGATTTCCAAATAATAGCAAACTTTCGTCTGTGTCGGTCCCTCCTTTCAGTATTTTCTGGTTCCGCCTTTGGTTGAGACGAAAATAAGCTATCCTAGGAGGAGCTTTGGTAACCGTTACTTTTGATTTTTTGTAACAGGTCGTTACCGTTACATACATGTAACAGTTACAAAGTAACAGTTACAAGAAATATTCCCCATCTCTATTTGAGTGAGACTTGGGGGAGTTGTCAAGCCGGCAAGTTGTATTTTAATCATTTTGCATTTTCAGAGTACTACAACATGCCACATTTTCGTCTGGAAACAAACATCCCAAAAAATAAAGTTACTGTAGACTTCTTGAAGCAAACTACAGCTATAATGGCCAAAACCCTAGGGAAACCTGAAAGTGTAAGTTGAATAATACATGAAATGCTTATGACCTTGAAGTGTATTGCGTTAATAAGTGTGTACATGCATAGGCACTGAATTTGGGGGGGGGGAGATACTTTCTGCCCCAACATTTAAGTGTGTATTGTATAAGGCCTGTGTATAACTAATAAAAGTCCAATTGTCAACCCCCCCCCCCCCCAGCAATATTTTCAAGTACTGTAGGTGTCTTGTGTGCATGTCTGAAGTCACGTAGATAAGCGGGTATTTTCAGTTCGTATTTAATGACGTTTTATTTTCAGTATTGTTTGGCATCAGTTCTACCCGAACAGCCCATGGTAATGGGCGGAAGTCCTGACCCATGTGGATCGGCAACTCTTATGTCAATAGGAAAATTGGGCGTTGAAGAAAATAAAAAACATGCAGCTGTACTGTATGACCACATTGAAAAGAATCTAGGAATCCCCCGTAACAGGTAAGGGTTAGGTTAGGCATCTGCTGCATAGGAATTGTCGGGAAGACGGTACTTTGCAACACAAGCTGGTCCCCTTTCCACACGCCAATCGCCTGGCCGCTTCCCGCCTGCCCCGCAGCACAAGCCATCATGCCTGTAGCCGCTGCTCAACCTCAATGCCGGTAATGCATAATTGCAATTGACATGTCACCTAATATTTCACAATAATAAAAAAAGACCCTTGCACCTCCATATAATATTTCACAATTATAAAAACGACCCTTGCGACAAGATAGGCTATTACACAAACACAATACAAAAATACCCTTGCACCATACATGAAATTTCATAATTACACTGAAAAACAAAAAAATAGAATCGGAGGATATCTTGATATCCAACACTTGTTCTAAGACAATTGAAACATGCTGATTCAGAATATGCAAACCATTTGTCTCTATCACCCATGGTTTTTTTAATATACAACTCAACTATTTATATGTAATTAGAACACTTACTGATACAGAGAGTACTAATGAACATGGCGTTAGCTAAGAAAATAGTGCGATTGAGTCACAGGACACATGTTCTGTACATAAATATGTAGTTAAAGGCATAATACACATATAAAATCCAAGTAAATTGCTATACTTTCTTAATGTAAGCTGTGTTTGGTTTGAATTTCTTGGCTGTAGACTTACGTTTGTGATGAACATTTGGCATGTCACGCTGAAGCGTCCAGCAGTAGTCAGCCAACATTGCTGCACTCCATTGACCCTGATACCATGACTCCATCCTGATGAAAACGTTTACCATGTTCGTCACTGACTGAACCAAGGTTCTCGGGGAAGTCAAGATGTGAATAAAAGAGATGAATTTTGAGAGACATGTTGCAACCCAGCTGTTTGTATGCACTAATGCACTTCTTCATAACATTCACATAGTCACCAGGAAATTGGCCACGACTGATTTGAATGACACCCATGCATGTCTTTCAGTACCATTCAGCAAATCTTGGAAGTGGCCGTCAGCAAATATCTTCCTTATATGTGGACCTATGAACACACCTTCTTTCACTTTTTCATAACTCAACTCCGGAAACTTGTTCCACAAGTACCGAAAACTATCTGAATCGTCTAGTGCCTTCACGAAACTCTTCATGAGCCCCAGCTTGATGTGAAGCGGTGACAAGATAACTTTGTCACGGTCAATCAACGGTACACGATGGACATTTTTATTTCCTGGCGCATTCTGTCTCTGATTGGCCAATTTTTCTTTATGTAGTGGTGTTTTCTATCTCTGCTGTCCCGGTGCAAGTAAATTAAATTCTTTAAGGCGTGAACCGAGCAGTTCAGCTTGCCCTGTGTTTCTTCATCAACGCTGTAGGCGCTGTTGGTATTGGACAAGTGATGGAATCATGTGGAATTGGTTTAGAAACTGTGGGAACATCTGGATACTTCACACAGATGTACGAGTTTTGTAGGAAATTCCGGTGACATTTGCCAAAGAGAAATAACAGTCTGTGGTGTGGTAGCTTGACTCACGCCATATCATAGGAACTCCAAAAGTCAGTTGGTTATTCTCCTTCACCTTCCTTACCCAATGTCACAAGTTGCATGAACATGTCAAACGATGAACTGTGGTGCCCACGATTTACCAGTATCCACCTTTGAATCAAAGTATAGTTCATATGCTTTCTTCAAAAACTGTGTAAAATTCTTCCGATGGGATTTGTCTGTCAGATAGCCACACACATAGCAAAACAGGTCTGGTGAATTGATACAACCTCTGGAAGCCATAATATCCACTTATTGTAAAAATAAAAAGAAACAAATGGAAGTATATTAATGCGATATCAAAACTATTTTGATATATTACATTAAGTATAACTGGTTTCACAAATGACACAACAATGTAGTCCTATGACGTTGCATGAAACATTACTAAAAACTACATAAAGATTTTTATGAACGGTGTTCAATGAAAATTAATTTTTGTTGATATCTTCAAAACCTGACGTGATAGAGCAAAACGGTTTGCAGAATTGAAATCAGCATAAAAAACTGCATTAGAAAAGGTATACAGCATGCAAGATATCTACAGCTTGTTTATCAGTGTTATAAAAAAAAAAGTCTTATTATAACATTAAATATGGCTTAATTGATGCAGGAAAATTCCCTTGCACCAACACTACTCTTTTCATAACCAACAAAATATCTCAAAATTATAAAAACCGATTCTTGCGTTAAAACTCGTGAAATCCACCCAATCATAACTCAAATATACGAAAGTTTCCTTCATTGCTCAACGATCACTCGTGGCGTAATGGTTAAGACTCCTAGCTATAATGCTAGGGGTCCCGAGTTCAAATCCTGGTCGATCCAAAATTTACTGGTAGGAATAGGTAGGTAGGGTGAAGAGAAAAGAAAGGAGACAGGAAAGGAAGAGAAGAAGAGAATAAAAAAGAAAGAAATTATTTTTTCTGTTTCATCAGTTGCGTAAGAGATGGCGCTACCGTCGCTGCTAGTAGTTCAAATGCCACCACTAGGGGAGGGATTGAGAGTAGGAGTGGGGGACTCTGTTGTCTCGTAAAGTACCATTTTCCCAAATTGTCTAATTGCACAAGAATGTGCAGAGACATACGGTATTTTTGCTGTATTAACTCGGTGGTTTCTTTCTTTTGGGACATTTCACAAAATATTCACATGCTCTCCTGCACAGACTTCACAAACATTCTGGAACACAGTTCACGGTGAAACCCATGCTCTGCCAGTCTGTTTGACTCTTTGCACATTATAGTTTGCTCCCATCCATTTCCTTATTGCACATTACAGTAGAATCTCTGTTTTAAAAAATGGGTGAGTATAATGAGATTTTACCGGTACCATTTCAGGTCATTACAGTTATCTGAAATACTGATCTATTCTAAATATATCTAACAAAGTATAAATTTTAAATGGACAGAACTTCAAACATTTCTAAGTCCCCTGAAGAACACTGATGTTTGGTGATGTTGATGAATGAGTTTAAAAAATTGGGACTTTCTATGGCTCACTTCATTTCTCACATGAATGTCATTCACATATTCTTGATTCAAAGCTCTCTCAGGTCATGATTTCTTCTTATCTAAAGCTGTTCCATAGTTGAAACCTTCTGGAAAACAGTCTTACAAGGATCTTACATTTTTTTATGTCAGCCCAAGATACTTGAATCTGTTCACTGTCACCTGTATAATGACTCAGTGGCGAGAGCCCTATCTCCTCGACAGTACAATTTTCCTTTTTTGGAAATCAACACTTCATTAAATGTACTTAATTTTGTTAAAATAATTAAGAGGCGAAACTAGTAGTATTTTTAATTTTTTCATGTATTTTTACCTACTTTCAATTCATTTTTATTATGCATAAAACAAGCCAGCCATATTATGGTTCTGAACGAAGCAGGATACCAACTGTCCTCGTATAATGCCACAGCAGGCGAGGTGCATTGTACCCACCTCTGTATTAAGATATGTTGTCTGCAGATAATCTAAATAATGCATAGTTAAGTGCGTGAAGCGGAGGCGGCAGCCGTAGCAAAAACGTAGCGGAAATGTTGTTTTGTTTCGTAAAAATTGAAACTAATGTCGAGGAGATAAGGCTGGACCCTAACTCAGCATATAAGTTATTCACTCTGGGAATAACTGGGAATTTGGTTAAATTATCATTAATATCAATACAACTAGTATGTTACATGCAGATTCAAATTGATCTCAATCCGTTCCCCCTATATACATTAGCAAACATGGCAATCTCCACTTTAATAAAAGATAGAAATGCTAATTTCTAATGAAAGGAAACATTTCCTGTTACATATTTAGTGTATGTGTAGTAAACATGAGTTTCTCCCTTATGTGGGAAGTCAGATTTGTAACACATACACTATGTATGTAGCAGGAAATGCATTAAACTTTCATTAGAAGTTAACATTTCTATCTTTCTTCTAAATGGAGATTGCCGGGTTTGAAGATTGTCATGTAAATGTGGACTCAGTTCAGAATGAATTTTCGATCCGCTCATCTGCTAATGGAGGAACAGATCAGATTCAGATCAAATTTAATTCCATATAAATGCTAGCAAACTCAATTCTGGTGCCTGCACATACACTGTGCGTTATTTATTCTGTCATCTAGTTATCGGTTTAATCAAAATATGCACCATAATTTTTTGCTGTAATTTGTTTACTTTTTAATCATGGAATAAATCTGGCAATTGATTACGCAGATTGACTATACAAATAGCCATACAAAACCAAGTTAGCCAATAGTACAGAAAATCTCAATACACTCCCAGAACTTTGAGTTGGGATCGGATTCAGATTGATTTCAATCCCAATGTAAACATGTTACCAAAACAGACTTCTTAAACAATAAAAATGTTTATTTCAGGCTATACATAACATTTGTTGATGAAGATCCTGCCAATGTTGGATACAACGGAACAACCTTCCATCAGATATTTGGAGGAAAGTAAATGTATTGATGGCTGAGGATTACTGCAGTTCAGTATATGAAAGAAATTGCTCATAGTGAGGGGCTTGTGATTTTACAATGACTTTGTAAATTAGAATTAAAAAATATATAGTGTTGTTATAAATCAGGGCTGTATAAATGTTAACACAGTAATTGTGGTAGATCAGAGCCAATAAGCAATTGCACAAAAATGTTTTTCCTTGCATGTGTCAACATGGTTGTGGTTTTTGTAGGAGGGGAAAAAGGCTATAATTCTACTTTGGAAAATATGTTGTAAAGGCAAAATTAATATAAATCAAGAACAAAGTTATATGTAAGAATATAAATTGGCCTACTCAAGTGCATCAGTGGAAATTACATTAAGAAATTGAAATGTCTTGTTCATTATTTGAAGTAGCTCAAGTGATGTCCTTGATTCCATATTTTACAAAATAAATATAATTTGAGCTTTCTCATAACTTGAGTAAATATTTACACTTTATTTACGCGTCTCCAATATTTGCATATTTTTGTGCTGTGTCATTCCACCTATATACATTCTCATTCTCTTTCAATAGCCCTTGCATAATTATGTAGATTATAGTGTCATTTTTATTTTAAGGTAAACTTATCCGATTATTATTTTTACCCTCTGAAGGTTATAATATCCAATTTTGGACTCTCTTATTACTGTGACTTACCAGTATCTCTTTGCTTTAAAAAAAACCATTAGAGAATACAAAAAATGACTAGATAAGATCTGATGTAAACAAGAAATGCCAAAATCGGAACAAAGCACAATGTTTTTAAATTCTCAATGAAACATACCAAGGGGAAATATACTCCCTGTTATATGTATATTTCCCAGTACTCTGCTGGGAGCATAGGGCCTCCAAATGGGAGTTTCAGTACCTAAGACTAATTTATTCATGCTTATTTTCAGAGAGAGGGCAAAGGGAATTTTATCCAGAGGCTCTAATTTAGGCTTGGAGTTTTTTAACATGCCATAAATCTATGACAATTCTTTGTACCCAGAATTTTCACTTCCTGAAAAATCAATAGACTTCAGCCAGGTTTGAACTCACAACCTTCAGATCTAGAGGCGGGCACGCTACCTCTACAACACCATGACCGACCTTGTCATGTAGAATTTCTGATACTTTGAACAACAGTCTTGAATGTAATAAAATAAATAAGATACCAGGGCCTTATTCACATAAAAGTTACAATTTTACAGGTGATAGGTATCAGTAAATCATTATACAGGTTCACATTTTGACAATTGGGTTTTTCATAAAAGCTGACAACTTCACATAAATGTTATGACAATTTTGTACATTTGTATGACAATATATATCGTATATTGTTGTTTCTCAAAACTTTGATTTTACAGGTAAAAGTCTGACAAATATGTCAAATCTTAGGATACCTACCATTTGTAAAACATTAGTTTTTGTTGACATATTTACGAATTTACAAAAAATGTAGAATTGTCTCATTATAGAAGTGACAGGCAATCTTTCATATGCAGGCCGAGTTAGTAGGTTATCGCATGCATATATGAGAGCCATCTAAAGCAGTCTTTAGGTTTGACATAAAATTGTCGCGTTTATGGATAGTCTGACAATTTATATTAATTTGCCTTATTGTAAGGAAAAGATGTAATATTTCTGAACAATACATTTGTCGTGAATATTGACAAATTTGTCAGGCTTGACAAATTGTCGTATTTGTCACACGTGTAGAGTTCTATGAAGTAGGGCCCAGTTGCTCAACTAAGATATATTTTGTGATCTGTCGCCTAGGCCTTTTGGTGTCTCTACACTATCTTCAGGGTATCTGAAATGACAATGTATTTATGAGCATGTTTACCTGTATAATATGTATATGTCTTGTTTATAGTATATTCCATTATGTTCAGTCCAGCGGTGTTCCACAAATGCTATGTATCATAAAATATTTTAACCCTGAAGAGACACCGAAAGGCTTAGGCGACAGATCTCAAAATATATTTTAGCTGAGCAACTGGTATCTTATTTATTTTATTACATTGATCAAGCTCAATGGTGTTGAACATATATTTTAATAAACAATCTTGAAGTTAAAGCATTCACTGGATTATGGATTTCAAATCTTTCAAACCATTATAGTCACTCATGTAACTACATAAGCTTCCATTTCAATTATTTATTAATTAGTTGCCTTACATTCTGCCTCTAAATGTCATGATGAACACATTGTAACCTTAACCATATGGCACAGTTTTATATTAATTATTTTCAATTTGATTTCTAAAATCTATATTTGTAAACCTTGTCTTTAACATCTCTAATGACTAAAAAATCTGGTCATGCAACTTCTCTGGTAGAATCACATTCTGGTTCATCTAATCTAATATACAGAGTAAAACATAAAGAGGTTCATGCTAATCAGACAGAATGAATATTTGGTAAATCTGTTCATGTCGGCCTGGGTGGAACAGTGAAATCCCAAATTCACAGGTTTAGTCTTAGCCCAAGTTGATGGTATTTATGTGTGCATAAATGTGACAGTCCCATGTCTGTAGACTACAACTAGGGATGTAAAAGAACTTCTGTAGGACAGAATTCCAGCAGACTGGCAACAGTTATATGCCTAAATACCAGTATACAACTATCATTAAATAATCGTAACCAACAAATTATGTGCCATGGAATGTAATATTATCCCTGTACAAAACAATTACATAACATTGCAGACAGATCTATTTTTTTTTTTATTTAAATTAATACTCTGAAAGAGACCAGAGAGGGTGAAAAACTATATTATTAACACTTCAATCTACATAATTAATGCTTCTCATTTCATGGGCTACACATAATACAATAATCTAGTATAATTTTAATTCTCTAAATGCTACTAAATTTGTCAAAACATTCGTTATTCTTGGAATTTTTGTTAATAACATTATATAAATTTTAACCCTCTGCAAGTGGAATAATTGGGTGACAGATTTAGAATTTCCTGCACGTTGTGTCACCATATTGTGTATAAAGAATATTACCTGACTTCCAAAAAAACAAATACAGATATAAATGGGGTATGAGATTTTGAATTTCAACACGAAGTTGCACCCAGATATATCCGTATTCTGCTTGCAGTGGGTTAAAAAATAAGTATATTGCACAGAGAATCCACAAACCAGTTAACCAGGAGTTGTACTTAGGTTTTCTTTATTAGTTGATATATTTTTATTCAAAATAGTGAACCATTCATTTACAAAGACTTCAGCTAAAATAGGCCTAAATACAAAATTTAATTGTGCCATCATCTTTGTAAAAAGTGATTGTCGACATATTTAGAGAGAGAATATTAAATAACCTCCTACACTTTCCTTAGACAATTAGAAATTTGTAAGTCAGGCTTCCATGTCAATATATCCCTGTAATTGGAAGACATGTAGTACTTTACAGGTAAATGTAAGCATTGTACTTAACAGCCTCAAGTTCTTGGTAGTTCTAATGTAATAAAATAATTAGATATTATCTGCATTCAAGATTCAGGTATACAATATAGGCATTTTTCTTTTCTTAAAAAGTATTGTTGAATTTACTGTGAAGTATAGTAACGTTTGTGAAATAAGTGTTGAGTAACACACTTTTAAGTATTAAATGTGTGTTAGTAATCTCAAATTATTTCACAGATGTATGAAGTTTAAACAGATTGTCTTTCATTGCATACTTTAAGCATGCAACACATTTTACTAAGAGATTAATATTTATATGCTCTTCCAAAATAATATTTACAATTAACTACAGGGTTGTGTGGTTACAAGAATATACTGCTGAATGAGATAAGATTTTAATTACAAACTATCGGATGTACTGGGAATTTATGTAAGCAAAAGATAACATACCGAGTGATTCACAAATTGTGTTTTGCCTCATTCTATATAAACTATTGAAGTTAGCATCAAACCTTATTTTATTTAATTATTGTTATAACTGATGAGGTAAGACTTGATGACCTACGCAAAAATGCTGCTTTGAAACCACTTCACAACCTCATATTGCTCGATGCATCTTCAAACCGAACTTGTTTTCTCATCTCCCTAGTTATAACAAGGTATGTGCACTTAGGAAATAAGTTTGATATTAAAAGAAAGAGAAACTCAAAGAATTGTCATTTTCACACATACACACACACTTCTATGTGTACACAAAAAATGTCAAGTGTTTGTTTAATTTCATTCCACGCTCTGTCCAACATATCCGTTGATGCTGTTACAATTGTGTCAGATCCATACATTATGCTGGTTGACATATCCTGATAGGTAAAATGTTGCCTCATATGAAAAAATGTTCCAAGAAATTCAGGGTTCTTGTTTTTATGGTCCAGGATTTCAATAGCGAAAAACGAAGCTGTTTATGTGTACTCGATGCAGTGTGGTTGTTGGCACATTGAACTGCCTGGATGCTTGGCAAATTGAAACATGTCAATGAACACCTCCGGATTGTTTGTTAACACTTCAGTAGCCAGAATCTTCTCACACCATTACCTATGGTTTTTGCATCAGGTGTATCTCCATATTCTCTCCGGTAATTTCTTTGTACCATAATTATTGATTTCGTCTCTGCATACCAGAACACAGTTTGGTGATGCTGTAGTCGCCATTTACACAGTCACATGCATACAAATGAAACAACAATCCGTTGAGTTTCTCTTGCATTTAGTACCAATTTCATTTCACTATTTTACATACCTTATTACTATTAGCAATGATTAAATAAAATGTGGGAGAATTGAACAGCATGCCATGTATTATGGAAATATAAAAAGCTATTCTATTCTTCTTATTTCCACTATTTAGTGGTTGGCATTTTAGGAATAAAAGCTTCGGGAAACTTAGCCATTAAGCATAAGATGGAGCCAGTGTGCACTGGCTTTTATTCCTTAGTGAGTTTGTACGAAAGAAAACTTCCCCTGATTTCATATTCATTTTAACAGAAGGATAAATCTACCCTAACCAGTTCTGAAAACAAGAGATGAAAAATTCCTTGTTGTTGACTGGGATTGAACCTGGGCCATCCAGTTCATAGCCAATTGCTTTAAGAATCTGGCCACACAAGTTTTCTTTTAGTGAAAAGTACATTACGTGTATTATCCTTCAAATTAGTGGAATTAAAAAAGTACTGTGAACATAGCTAAGTAAGAAAAGAGTTTAAACCTCTAGTAAGTATCTCATATTTCATAGTTTACTCAGTGGAGATAAATGATTTCATTATCTTATCTCACACGGAATGCAATAGTAAATGTTCTCATTATCGTATCTATGACCCTCTTGACTCAATGGAATATTTAAACTTCAGTAATACATAAAGATGTCATTTATCTGTAATATTAAGAATAAAAAAGTAACGGTATCTAACTTAATACAGGACAGAAACAACTTCACAATATTGTGAAGAATATAATCATTTGTTTTATGGTATGGCACTGCCATTTTCTAAGATTTTAAGACCACATATGGTTAGGTCTTTTTCTGTTTATTCCCAGTATATCAAAACAAAGAATAAGTCATATCTGTTTTGTATACATATTTTTAGAAGGTTCTTTTTTAAACCTACAAAAAATTTTAAATCTAACAGTTCCATAATCAGTCATCATCAGCTATATTTGTTCCAAAATTTTTCACTTTCAAAAATATTACCGTTTGAAGAAATAGCAAGAGTTGTGGCATAAGGCTGTGAAAGATGAGTTGTTCAAAACATTTTATAGTTTTATAATTTTCTTATAGGCAAAATTATTTTTACATATTTTTAAAACATTCAAATAGATGCAAGTGCTGCTAATTATTATAACAGCCTCATTAAAGTTGTTGTCTATGTTGTGATAACTAAAGAAAAATTATATTTAATGTGGTAAGTGTATTATAATCTTTAGAGGAAAATTTATCCTGAGAGAGGAATAAAGTCTTCTGCTTAATGTTTTATCCCACTGAGCTTTACCAAGGAACAATCAAAACTTATCCATGTCTTTCTTTAGAGCAAAGGTGAGTAGAATTATGAAAGAGTCTAATTTGACTATCATTGTGAAACACGTTTTTGGTTGTATGCTGCATACAGATTCTCAAAAGAGTTGCTCCAGTTCAGAACATTGAACACCAGTGGCAGATTGTCATCCAAAATCTGCCATGAATCATGTTTATGGAACATGGAATATCCAATGATAAAGGAATTGAAGAGTGATTTAGAAGGCACTATTTAGAAGATTCCTATAAATGTATTTTGGGCAATTAAGAGAAATACAGTCTTCTTGGCTTCCGGGTATCTGGTGCTTCATATTTGAGATGTCTGCCGACGTTTCGACCATCTTGCCATGGTCTTTATCAAGGCTACTTCCATGGGAAGATATCAAAACGTCGGCAGACATCTCAAATATGACGTGGCAGATACCCCGAAGCCAAGAAGATTTTACTGTAAACACGACCCGTGGAAGCCTAAGATTATATACAATTAAGAGAAATATCAGACTGTCAAATTATTATTACAAAAATGTAAAAATGGGGTTTCATTTACCATTGCTGTGAATCAGCAGAGAATGCCACTCTGTTAAGAAGAGAAATTAGCCACTTCCAGGTTTACAGTTTTAAAATATACATAAATAAAAGCTGTTCTGTTGAAGACTCTGTGAGGAATATGGTCGAATATCTGTGTACAGTGTGAATTAAATGTTACGTTTCATGCTGCTATTCAAGTTTGACTTGTAAATCAATTTTGTCCACCTCTAATCTAGAATATCTGCACATTAAGGAGATCCCATGTTCAATTAGGACAGATTTTCCTCCTAAGATTATAATGTAAACCTCACTGGTGAATTTTACTGAAAATCTTGTACTAAGTGAACTCTTATAAACAAATTGCAAGATTTTTGGTACTATAGTATGGTGAGTGCATTTGAAGGGGAAAATTTTTTCTCAAGAAGTAAAATTCTCTGCCTCTTTTCTTATATAAGAAATTAAGTTCTGGATACACCCTCATTCTTTCTGTAAAATATATTTTATAAACATATGAGAAATAATGACACTGAAAATTTCACAAGTTTCTTCTCCTAAATAGTTATCCATATCAAATGGCCCTCCCAATGGTTCTGCGTCAGCATGTAGGCTTATAATGACCAAGGACCTGAGTTTGAGTCTCAGTGAGCCTAGAGCTGCAATTGTGGATAACGTCTTAGGATTTTCATCTTTCTCCCATTTCTCAAACTTCAATTCCTCCCCTTTTCTTCTCATTTCATTCAAAAAAGTCTGACCGGTAACCACATGTAGGTAGCACGGATGCAAGTGAATGCTCCATCTGATCTGGTATTTGCCCAGTGTAACTAACTCTACTTGATAGAGGCAAACCAGTTTTCAGGACCTACAAATGTGAGGGGTAACTAATCCATTGTTCAGCTCTTGGCAAATAGCCCTGTGAGAGGGTGTGAAGGATGATTTTTGGGTGGTCTTTCATGTCTACATGGTACCATAGGTCACTTACATCATCTCATCCATATTTATGGGGTCAGAAAAATAGGCCAGACAAATAAGTACATGACTTGGTATTTTTTAAGAGGTATCAACATGAAAGAATCTTTTTCTCTTGACGACTCATTCTGTATGAAACAAAAAAGCTTTTTCCTTCAAATGTATGCATTGTATTAAATAAATGTTATTTAAGGAAATAAAATACAGTATGTAAAAAAAAATGTGCCACTATGTCTTTTCTGCCTCATCAAGATGTGAGTTTCAATGCTTCTGTAAATTAATAAAAATCAACAGTTTTGTTGGTATGTTAATAAATTGTAATTATTTTATGAAAGTGTTTTTATTTGGGGGGGGGGGAGGCAATGAAGTGATTGTTATTGCTATAAAGTACATATGCTCCAGGAAATAAAAAGTAGCTTTTCAGAGCAAATCAGCCTTCTAACAAACTTTTAAATCCACAACAGTGGGAAGTTTGTAATATTAGTTTTTTAAATGTAGAACTGGCTGACATCTCTTTCCCTACCTTCATACCCTTTTCTGAACATGTTTTAAAATCTGTCCTTCAGAAACATATAATTTGATGTTGGAAATGTGCAGATGCTTTTACTTGTTAGATCTGTGTATGCATTTTTTTTTTTTTTTCAATCTAAGAAATATGAAATTCATGTAAAAATTTCTTATAAGAAATTAGACTTGAATACTGGTACTGTTGATTACCTGAATTTGTCCCTATAATGCATAATTTCATTATGTGCTATATATATATATTTACTTCCTCTGCCCGTACCATAGGTACTATAGGTAGAGGAAGTATTGTTTTCGACCCCAAAATTCGAAGTTGAGTTTTTAGCATATATACATGTTTCAAGGCCCCCTGGATCCAAAAATACTATTTTTGGAAACATGTCTGTGTGGAATATCTGTGAACAGGCTAGCTCAAAAACGGAAAATCGTATGAAAACAAAATTTCGTATTTGGGTCAGGTACTTTCTGAGGATGTGAGATGAAGATTGTCGACAAGTTTCTCTTATTTTTAAGGGGACTTTACAAGAAGAATTTTTCGTTTTTCGCAATTTTCTCGAAAACGGCTCAAACGATTTTCTTTAAATTTTGCACTTGGGTTGCTTATACTAAGAGCTAAAACTTTTATTTGAAAAATTTTTTCGAATAAATTCTCTTAAGGGTAGTTATGAGCCACCCGCTATGAATACACGCTCTTTGCAATACGGCCTCATGTAACGGAAAGTCGTACGAAAACAAAATTTTGTATTTGGGTTAGGTACCTTCTGAGGCTGTGACACGAAGAGTGGCGACAGCTTTCCCTTACTTTTAAGGGGACTTTACACGAATAAATTTTCGTTTGTCACGATTTTCTCAAAAACGGCTCTAACGATTTCCTTTAAATTCTGTACATGGAGTGCTTATACCAAGAGCTAAAACTTTTATTTGAAACTTTTTTCAACAAAAATTCTCTGAAGGGTGGTTGTAAACTACCCATTGTTTGTAGATACTCTGTCTTGCCTGGTGTACAACCCAATACGCGGACATTCACGACATCTCATTCTAAATATTCTAAATAAGATGTATTGTTGGCCATGCTTACAGTAAAGAAATATCTGAGGGGAATATTCAATAAATTTTGGAAATTATTCTGAATGGCGGAAAGTTCAATAAACGTTTGCAGTCACTTGTTTTTTCTTCTTTTTTTTTAGTTTGTCCATAGCCTGTGATTTTAGTCGCAACATTCAAATGAGGGGCTATGAGGTATTTACAGCATAATTAGCGAAAAATTGTGTCTTGCGATTCTGTACAAGGATATGTGAATACTGCTAACTTTTATTTGGGCAGAGGAAGTTATGTGACTTTCACATCAGATTTTTTTTTTAATCTGTAGGCTGTAATAAATTTAACCCAGTAAGATTTGAGTAATTCACCTTAATTTCCTATGGGTAATAAGCTACAGTACAATGCACAGTGGTCCAAAACGCGAATCTAGCAGGACAAAACTCATTTTGGTCACCCTTGTAAAATTAAGCAACAACAGTCTGATAATACAGAAAACATATCCCTTCATCAGGAATGAACCTTTAAATAAGGGTATTTCAATTTATGACAGCATGACACATCCCCAAAGTTGAATGAAGGTTTGCCGATTTTGCGTCAGGCATCAGACTGTTTATTTCTCAGTAAGGTTTGTTAGTGACTGGAAACAAGTGTGAACTAGTGGAGGAATTTATTACTACTGGATAATTTAATCCAAGGTATGTGGAACTTTTTGGTATAGCAAGTATACATATATACATATTTGTATGTCTGTCATATTAGTTTGTATTCTTTAAAGATAAAAAAGTTAATTTATTTATTTCCAAAAACTTTAAATTGACTTATAAAAAATATATATCTGAATAGCACCTTGAAAATTCACCAGATCATAGTTACATTCATGGGCTATAAGTTGCTTTGAACCCCAAAGTGCGCAAGTTGCGCCTTTTTCTGAAAAATCTACTTCTTTCCAAGAATCCAAGAAATAAAATTGCTTTTTGCAGAATATGTTTATTAGTAAAATATGGGATTTCGATCAGTAGGCTGCACTGAATCAATAGAACCAGCAATAAATAATACCTAAAGGTTAATAAGATATTTATTTGAGTAATTTTAAACAAATAAAGGTATTCAATTAATTTTAACAAATTAAAAATATTCCAAAAATATGTAATTTTAGTTAATTTTCATAAAACTTATAAAAATATTCTACAGTCTTCTTAGATATACTTTATTTTTATATTTTAGGGAAAACAAGGGATCCAAAAAAGTAGAATGTCACACACTAGAAGTAAATTCCGGGTTATGACCCGCATGGAATTATTCAAATTATTCAGGAAGAACAGATTCACTATGCATGATTTGTGTAATTACGTGAAAGAAAATTTTGAATTGCGGGAATGCAATATTGTTGCCTTAAATGAAATTTAAAAAGTGCTATTATTGTTTAAATCTGATTTCTGGAAACGCTGGAAACAATGTGGTAGAAAGCATGATAGATTTGTGGTTAAATATACAAAATGGTTAAATTCTGAACTAATATTCCCGGAAAGTGTTATGAAATTTCATTCACTGAACGCTTCATCTTCATCAAATGTTGGAAGACCGAGAAAATTATTGTCTGAAGGTAGTGTTCTTAATCTACTGCTCATCACTTCAGATCCTTTGCTATCAAATATACGCCCCTTGCCCCAGAAGAAGAAAGACAGTTCTACCCTTGGAAGTTTGACAGCTCTTAAATGAACCATATCTAATCAAAAGTCACAGAAATGAACAGAAGAAAATTTCGTCACCTCTAGAAGAAGTTGATGATGATGATGAAGAAGAAGAATAAGAATAAGAAGGTAGTGATGAAGATTATGAAGTAAATGGCGAAGAAAAAGATGATGATGATGATTACGATTAACATTTTGAAAGCAGAACTGTAATCTTATAATATGGTATCATAACACATTGTATTCGTATGTATGTATGTATGTATGTATGTATGTATATATGTGTGTATATATGTATCTAGGCCTATGTGTGTATGTGTGTTTTTATCTAAAGTAGATGATTTTTCCTTTACCATCGTTTTCTTCAAACGAATACAATAGCATTGTTCCCTAATCCACAAACAGTTTCTTTGTAGCTGTAACTGTAACTGAAATAGGGCAAATGTTTGCTGGAACTGAGGAAGTAAAGATCTGTCTGCGTACAGCTAATTGAGTTTCTGTCCACTGATTGACATAATAAATTAGTATGTACAAACGTGGTACATTCTGTGTTCTGTGTATGTGTATATGTATATTCAAGATGCAAATAATTCTGTCCCGTTAGATTCTCCAGACGTACAAAATAAAGAAGAAAATAATTCTTGAGTTTTGTCCATTCTGTAGCGATAATCTTTATGATTTATGTATAGCGTAGAGCTTTATTACTGGTACTCACTACTAAATTGCGGTATTTAGTAGTGAGTACCAGTAATAAAGCTCTACGCTATACATAAATCATCAAGAAAATAATGATGATGATGACTAGAATTTTGAGAAGAGAACTTAAACTGTATGAACATTATATTATGTACATATGTGCGCTTTTAGTTAAGTATGTATGCTTGTATGTATGTGTGTTTCATGTATTTATATAGGCGTGTAATGTGTGCATGTAAATATAGGTATAAATGTACATTAATATATTTATACAACAAATTTATATGTTTAAGTGCGTTTCTTTGCATTGTATGTGTATATTACATGTAAGGGCATAGTTTCAAAACATAATATAATTTTGTCCCGCTAGATTCGCGTTTTGGACCACTGTGCAATGAGATTATCCTAAAAATGGAGAAATTGGAACGAGTCATAAACTAGAATCATCTGAGCAGCGGTGACACCTATCCAAATTACACAAAAATAACTCCAAATATGAAGATGGTTGAGGACTCGAAGCAGGGTCAGTTTAAGGGCCCCACAGCAGCCTTTGTTGCTCTCTTGCAATTTAAATAAATGGTGCAAAAATATGTTGCACAAACTTTCTCACATATATGTGTTAAAGGCTAGCACAGAAAAAAGTAAATTATAGAGTCAATTAAATATTATTTATTACATTTTCATAAAACTAACAAGTATCTAGAACGAAAAGCATTAGGATCGATCTTTATGTTCAATGCTTTTACCGTGAAATAATAGTAGTAGTAATAATAATAACAATAACAACAATAAAAACAAACGTAAAACAAACCTTGCCTTGATCTTCTTAGACATTAGCAAGGCATTTGATAATATTGGACATGGCCATCTTGAGAAAAGTCTCTCATCACTTAATATACCATCTAAATTATCAAAACTTATAGTTTCTTTGCAAATAAATAACATTACGCAGATATGGACTAACAATCAAAAGACCAAGCCCATTTCAATAAGAAGAGGAGTGTTACAAGGATCGCCTCTGTCACCTACTTTGTACAATCTAGTGACAGACCATATCCTACATGAACTGTCTTCCAATGAAAATGCTGAGGATTTTGGTTATTCTACACTGCCAGGTCTCCCTAATATAACTGTCATGGGGTTTGCAGATGATATTTTAATAGTAGGCAATAATGAAGAATCTGCCAAGAAACTTGCCGATATAGCCATTCAAAGGTTTCTTGAAATAGGCTTGGCTATTAATATGCATAAATCAAAATCTATTTCAATTACTAAAGGCACTATAAAGTATGATGATTTCGTTCTAGACTCTGGACAAGTCATTCCTTCAATTGCACCTGATGAGACTATCCGCTATTTGGGTGTCAACTATCATCATGCAACGGTTTTTTACCCAAAAGCAGCGATGAACGATCTTAAAAATAAATTTGATGCCTTAGCTTCCTCCTCTTTATTACAACCATACCAGAAATTTAACATCTTGAGTACTTTTATATGTCCATCATTGATCTATAAATTTCAGACTACACCATTAAATAGAATACCAGTCAAATTTCTTTCTGACGCTGACGTATTAATTCGAACAACATGTAAAGAGATACTTCAACTCCCAACCGACACCCCTGATAGTATGATGTACTCAGCCAAGAGTTATAAGGGATTAGGACTCTTTAAAGCATCGTGGGAGGCATATTTACAATTCATTAATACCTGCCAAAGTCTCATGAATTCTAATAACATCCACATAAATCACACAAGAGACTTGAACGATGAAGTTAACAGAAGTCTCGAAAAACTTAATCTGCCATCAGATGGAAGGCCTGCCTGGCTTAAAGTTCCTTCCATACGGACGCAACTCCGAAATAAGGAATTTGAAACTTGGTGTTCTTTGCCCCAGAAAGGAAAGGGTGTCATCCTTTTTAAAGAATATACGCCATGTAATAAATGGCTTAGTAAGCCCAAAGGATTGACGAGTAGTGAGTAGAAGGATGCAATTAAGATGACAGCGAATGTATGTCCAGTTCATGCTCTACCAGGCAGGTCCCAAGACGGTCACCATTGCCGTTGTTGCGGCAGTGAGAAAGAAACACTTGCTCACGTCTTGGGTGCTTGTCCTTATGGAGAAGTGTTGAGGAACAGTCGCCATCACAAGATCCGAACATTAATTGCAAATGCTCTGCGGGAAAATCATCATCAAGTAGCTGAAGAGGTCTACGGTGTTTCTGAAGGTGGCTCTTCTAGAAGAATTGACATCATTGCCATTCCACCAGGCTCAACCAATGGATATGTAATCGATCCTACAGTCAGGTTTGAAACAAGTAGCACCCAACCTGCAGAAGTTCATGCTGAAAAATGTATCTACGAACCCACCATCGCATACTACAAAGAAAAATACTCCCTTTCTTCTAATACCATCTTTGGCCTGATGGTGGGTGCAAGAGGGACAATTCCTTCATTCTTTGTAGATTTCTGCAGATTCTTCCGTCTGAACAGCATTTTAATAAAAGAAGTGTCTCTGACAGCCCTGAAAGGTTCCCTCTCTATACTCAGGAATCACTTATATTCCTAAATTGTATATATTTGTCTTCAATGTTCTTTTTTTCTTGTTTCATAAGTTTTCTTGATATATGTGAGTTTTTCTTAATGTTTATTGTAAAAGCTTGTGGTGCAAATCATTTTCTTTTATATTACGCTTTGTCTTAGGGCAACCCTTAACTAAGGGAAGCTGAATGTAAATAAACATTAACTTGGGGGTTTGCATGATTTCCTCAATCTCAAAGGCCAAAATGCAGGAATGCAGGATACATTTAGATAATAATAATAATAATAATAATAATAATAATAATAATAATTATAGCCGAACAATAGAAGCAAATGCTGCACGAATGAGTTATTACAAGAGTTTACCGGTAAATTTCGGTGGCCACGAAATTTGATTTGAACCCAGGACCACTTCCCTATTACCCCATACCACCTCGCTCTAATTGATTTTGGTGTGTTCATTACGACTGTAGTAAACTGACTACATTTCACAACAATATCTAGATTATAGTATTCTTGTTACTATGTTAGTCATAGATAAGAGTTTCAAATTTTAAATATTTATTAAAATCGTTACAGCCAATTTTTCAAAAAACTTTCATGAAAAGTCCCCTTAATATTTCGGTTATAAAACTCAATTTCTGGGCGGTTTGACAAAATTTTGAAAAAGTCCTTAATTCAAAAAATGAAGTGAATACAACGAACCGTTTACCCGCTGTGCTTGTCCACAGACAGATGGACAGACATCATTTTACGATGTAAATACATATTCAGTTTTTAAAAATGACCGAGACCCAAAGGAGGAAAACTCTAGCTCGGGAGCAGTTCAGTTCCAAATTAACAAATATAATACGAGGGTAAGTCAACAAGTATCCACACTTTTTGTTTAATTTTTTGAGGGTTGGCTGTGCTCGTGCACATCGACATGTTGTTAATTTGTCTTAAGCTTGTGGAATGTTTGACCGTTATGACTCCACTCAGTGTCACTACTCACATTAAACATGGCTGCACCCCTCAGAGTTTGCACCAAAGAAGAACAGCTGCAGTGGTCCATTTTTTGTCTGAAGGTGTACCAAGAGCCGAAATCCATTGAATACTTTCCGCAAGATATGGGGACAATGTTTTACCAGAGTAAAGTGTATACGAATGGATTGAAAAGTTCAAAAATGCTTGGACAAGTGTGAAGGACAAGGAAAGAACAGGATGCCCATCCACATCCACTAGTGACGCCAACATCAAGAAAGTTCGTATCATGATTCAGACGAACTGAAGGGCGACTGTTGATGAAGTGGCAAACCATATACAAATTAGCCATGAAGGAAATGGTGCATACATGTCTTGCAGAAAAACTTTTTCCGAACATGTCCGGAAGCTTGTGCAACGATGGATAAAGTACATTGAGAAGCAAGGGGAATATGTTGAGAAACTTAAAATTGTGTATTGCTGTTGCAATAAATTAAAAAAAAGTGTGTGTGGAAACTTATTGACTTACCATCATATATTAAAAAAGAAATACAAAATGAAAAATATTAAAAGTGCTGAAAAACACACATATGAAGATATTCACATACAAAAACTGAAAAGAAAAAATCACAAAAACAATGAAGAAAAAAAGTATGTACAAAAAATTACAAAAGGATATAAATACGTATTTTATATATTGTTTGAGAATAAAGGCTAATTAATTATACATTTTCAATTACTAGTGGTACTCAGTTCGAATACTTTTTTTCTTATATCTTAGCTGTTCTGTACATGAACCTCTCAGAACATGCAAACGTTTATATGTGATCACACCCTTCCACTGTGCGCAGAGGCATGGAGATGAGATGAAAATATTACACTGAATTCCTCCCAAACAAAACTTTGCCATACGCCCATGCCAGCTCTACTTGGGACATAAGATTGATAACCAAATGTTTGTCCTAAATTCTACTAATCAACTTTTATCCTGACTATTCCATTCATAGGCCGCATATTCGATATTGACCAATAACATTTAGCAATGCCTCGGATATCGACCAATCACTGTCATTTATCTTATAAAATCCTGGCAAAATTCGCAAGGATGCGATTTTGTCTGAAAGAGTATCAGCTCGTTACTTTACCGTCACAGTATCACTAATGCAGTGATTACTAGACTACGTCATCCATTGCCGGCGCTGAATTGAAAACAAAAACAGCAAGCTGAAAGTTTGGTAATGTATGCGTTGACGAAATTGATATCATAAAAGGAGCTAAACCACATAATATTGAAAGAAATATAAAATTTACATGGATTCACTTACAAACGTTCTGTGAAGATTGTATGTACAATTGAACTGAACTGGGAATCTCAAACGCAGAAGATTGAGCTATCAATATGAGAAAATCCAATGGAAAAGAAAATTATGTTTTTGACCAATGCACATTCAAGTAGAGTGGCAATCTACAAATAACGTTCTTGGGGAAAAAAAAAAAAATTGTTTCCCCCCCCCCCCCAATTTTAGCTTATCTTGAGGTTAACTCTTTTGTCACTACTTCGTTGGTGCATTGCTTAGTATTCCATAATGCAGACTGTTCATTAATTTAATATGACATGATCTGACAACTGACAATATTAACAATTTTATTTTAAACAAACGAGATATAATTATTTATATTAGAATATATTATTTATATAATCCATTAAATTTTATTCATGGAATAGTCTTAATAAATCTAAGTCAAGATTACGAGTTTCATCGGATAATTTCGCTCCTGCTGCGCAGTCACATATCTATCAAAATTGTAATCTCTCTTGAGATTACCTACGATAATCCCAGCTCTAAATGGGACAGAAGATTGACAAGACTGCCTTGAATTCTAAGCCATTCAGTTTACTAAATTAGCACCAATGGTTGTATTTTCCAATCCTTCTAACTCTTTATACAATTTTGTAAGTTTTAACATTAACACTTTACCTTAGGCTTTTTCATTGTTCTTTTTACCATTCTTTTTCCTGGCTGACTTACAAGTTTCTACTGCACTCTTCATGACAACTGCTCACATCGTAAATCCAGTAGAAAAGGATTACTGAAGAATTCTGCAACAGTAGAGAACAATACACGTAAGAACTGTTCAGCAACTGTGTGGACAAATGGAAGGTAAGGTTTTACACTTTATGACAAAAAATGAATAGACTCGTGAAGCTAATTTGTGTAAGCCTAAGTACCCACAGCACCTGATACACAAAAAATATCTGTTGTACAGTGAAACAACTATAGTTATGTCACATGCCTGAAAAGATCATGTCAGAATTGCTCAATAGGTTAGCTTGTTGGTTTCATGCCGGCTAACAATACTTTTCACAGGTTCAATTCCCGCAGGAAGTAAATATTCAGTTTTAATTGACTTAGTAAATGAAGGCTAGAGAATTATGATAAAACTAAACTCTGTGGCGCTACATCCCTGGAGGGACTTAGCCTACTACTCGACCGCTGCGTCATCTACCACAGGCAGATGGCAGGATTGGGGGGCATGTGGTCAGTATGGTGACACCCACAGCTGTTAATGGTGGTTTTCATGACCGGAGCCGCTACTTCTCTATCAAGTAGCTCCTCAATTTGAATCACAAGGCTGAGTGCACCCCTGCCAGACCTCCCTACTTCAGAAAAATTCGAGGAGGTACCAGGGATCAAACCCGGGCCAACGGATCTGTAGTCACCGACACTAACCACAAGACCACGCCGGCGGTCAGAGAATTATGATACTGAATGTAAATTCATCATCAAACATTTAAAATTGGTTATTATTATTATTATTATTAATATTATTAAGCCCTATTATTTTATTTTATATGGAAATGTTTTATGTTTACAGTTAATAATCAACTAGAAGTGGAATAACTTAATTGAATGTAACTACAACTACAAATCCAATACAATTTGAAAATAATTTCTAAGTTTTTCTTGTATCGTAAGTTTTTTATTGTATTTTCTAGTATTGTGTGCACTACATCCAATTAAACCCAATTATAAAATCATATTCTACATTACAAAATTGCAGCAGAAAAAATGTTTAACTTTATGCCAGAAAATAGTCTAAATGATGTTTTTTGTGTGAGCAACACACTGAAAAACCCAAACATAACTACAACAAGAAATTATAACGGTCGGTTCACTAAACATTGGGGTACACCGTAGCATAGTGGTTGAGGCCCTGTGCTACAAACCATAAGGTCACGGGTTCGAACCCTGAGAGGTCGGAGTTTTTCAATTGGCCTATCCTTCTGGTGGCACTATGGCCCTGGGGTCGACTCAACCTCTAACAGAAATGAGTACCAGGGGCAATCCTGAGGGTAAAGGCGGCCGGTGCATAAGGCTGACAACCTTACCACCTTCATGTGCCGAATGTCTAAAATTTAGGAGCCTCAATCTCCTGGAACCCTCCGGGCCTCCATGGCCTGTATAGGGACCGCTTTATTTTATATTTTTAAAAATCAAGTGTAGAGACAGAATTCAAACCCATAAACATACAAATTCCATCATTTTCCTTAACTGCTCACATTAAGAAAATAGCTTTCAATTGTGTTTTAGTACATAGTAGTAAATCATGGTATTGTTAAATTAGCTCTCCAAGTGCTCCCGAAGTTGTGAGTCTAATCATTTTTTTCATAACATGTGTACAGTAGGATTAGCAATGGCTAGTGCATGGAATTCATACAAATTTCTCCATAACTAACTATAATATCATGTGCATTTAACAATCAACTGCACTGTGCCATTGCATACTCCTATCTGCAATGACAGGTTGACAAGAAATTAAAATTCTACTGATAGGTTTTATATTTTATTGTATTTTCTTTTTTTTTTATTGTTTCGATATAAAATTTACTCTAAATCGTGGGACTGGCAACCATCTAGTGGCGCTACCATCGCCACAATCAAAAACTCAGATTTCTTTGAAGGGTGGTGTTGCACTCCATCAACAATCAGCATATTTCTAAGGCTGATCTTTTGTGAAGTCAGCTTACCAACCCTGTGCAAATTAATAGAATGACATTCGCTGGAAGGCAGGTTTCTCAAGTTACAACTGAAATAATTTCCCAATGTTTAACATCAAACCATGATTCAACAATCTCAGCATCACAAACATACGCCTTCACTCCACACTGGAATTATCTTATAGAATATAAAGAGACTGTAGAAACATTTATTATATAAGACAATAGCACTGCTCTTCTAAATTAACTTTCATCTCAGGAATACCTCTGAATCTAGCTCTCCAATACTCTCTATCTCAATTCACTTTTACACTTCGAATGGTCAAACAATATTTATCTATTCAAATATCTACTTTTAATTTTTGTAGAGTTGATTGTGCTGTAGCATGGTTATGTGCAACCTTCAGACTACAGTGTTATGTTGAGTTCAATTTTTTTTAAATTATTTTTCAGACTGGTTTGTAATGATATTGCCTAATCTCTTATGGTTACCTACACTACATTGACATATGAAATCCTTACATACCTCTCTTTTATTCCATTTCCCACGTAATTCAGAGTATTTCACATATCCACTGGCAATCATACAAACACAAAATACAATTTGAGAAAGTTAAATAATTTTCATCTCATTTGCAACTTCAAAATGTCCCACTTGTCATATAATTCACACTGAAATAATAGAATAGCATACTGGATTAGTGTACAGCTCATGCTATATGAAGGAAAATGGTGTGCACTGATGTTGCACTTGTCGGAAGAAAGAAAGAGAACGTAGATTTCCTGCAACTACTCCCAGGAGGTGCGTGATTGATCAACAATGTTTCTTATCATTCAAAACCTCATAGCTCAACAACCACGTGTCGTAAAAAAAATGGCTTCTGTACAGCCAGCTTCAGAAACATATCTTCTTTCATATGGTACACTTGGAATTTTTTTGGTTTGTATTTAGTTTCTTGCCATGCAATAATGCAATAGCAATTGAAATTGCATGATGTGACGCTCCTATTAAGCGCTAAGTTACCTGAACTGGGCAACACTGCTTTGCTCTCATTTTGCTACTCACACAGGCGGGTCCCACCCGATTTTCCTTCATACAGCATGAATTGTATAGTCCATTATAACTATAATGGTACATGAACACAGAAAAATAATTATTTTTTCCAAGGAATGTAATACCCATCTTATACTTTTTAAAATAGTAAATCACTGACTTGAACTCTATATGGTCTGCTGTAAGTCTCAAACAAAACAGAAATTCTATGTATATTATCATCAATACTGGTATACAGTGGTATATAAATACTCAATGATTATTCTGTCCCAATTCTGCAGATGGATCTGTAAGTTTCTATCTTTGAATGAAGATACATAACAGCCCTCTGACTATTAAAGGATGTGCAGGCAGTCATTGCATTTCTTTCTATTGTGGCCAGTGATAAACAGTTCTTTCATCAATGAAAAGTTTGTACATTTTCTCCTATTTTTGCTCGTCGATCTGTACAGTTAAGGGATATTTCTTCGAACACGATTATATAATAGTTTTGTAACTAATAAAGGACATGCACGAGATCAGTGCATTCCTTTTCTATTGTACGTAACACACCTGCTTAACAAAATTATATCTTTGCCAACTCATTGAGTGGGCTCATTTATATAATTTAATAAAGTTACAGGTTATAAAAGACCATGCTAATGCTGTATTATTTCACATAATAACCAGAATTTTCTCCAGAAAGGATTAGGTATATACATTATTTTTTTTGTACAAAGTAAAGATTGTAAAGTTCTTTTCAGTCTGGTATATAAATGGAATAATTTGCGTAACACATTACAAGATGTAATAACCTTTCGCTCAGCCTGTAAAACTTGCCATTTTCGGTAACTCGTCACCACTGTCTTACATCTGAAGACCCTACCGTACTAATAATTTTGCTTGAGGAAATATTGAAATCAGCCTTTCAGTAAATCTCTGTTCTCAAAAAATCAATATGGTAGATTTCACATAACTTGTGCACCGTGTGAGAATTAACGGGGAGAATTCCCTGGCTTGTAAAACTATTCCCCTGGCAGATGACAGCAATATTTTACCCTGCCAGGGAAAATTATTTTCCCCCTCTCTTTCTGTAACTGTAAATGATTTTAATGATTGCTGCCTACTGGTCGCATCATTGAATCACTGGTAAATATGGCTCCATCTGAAAGATCTTTGCTATAATGCACCAAGCGGCTAATGGTGATAGCGTATGCTGACTTTCCAATCTGTTATGATTATGTATTGAGATGGCAGTGTTTCTTCCAAAGCTGTTTTTTGAACATGAATGTTGGTAACATGTACAATTAGGTTAATTCAGTCTGTAAAATTTGCCATTTTCGATTACATTCTTAATTTCAGAAATATATTTATTAAATGATAAATTATTTACCTAAATAAGTTACAACATGTATCATGAGCTTTTATTTGTGTAACAAGGTTATGTTATTTACTTCTGAAATTTCGGTCCACGAAGGATAACGATGCAGGAAACATTTAAAGGTTTGCAAGCTAGAGAAGAACCTGCATGGAACCTTGATGTGACTGCTGCAGCAAATGCAGCTTGTTCCGAGCAGGTTCTTTTCTAGCTTGTAGACCCACAACTAAAATGTTTCCACTCCTCATAATGCAGCTGGTACCCATTGTTAGTGATGTCAATTTAGCAACATTAAATGACTACATGTTCAGCTAGCCAGGACAACGAAACAAATGAATAGACCTAATAAACGAAATGAATTACTTCCTTAGTGCTTCTGGACTTTCAGAGAAACAACATGCAAATATCATGGGGCCATCATAGTCCCAGGCTAAGTGATATACAGCAACACCCTGCTAGTCCGAAAACCCGGATAATCCAAACCCAAATTTGGAATCACTATTCACCATCTTACTGGGCTGAAGTGCTTTTCTTGGATTATAAGACCACTCACTGGAACACCTCTCTGTCTTTTTTGCGAAAACATGCAAAATCTGCTTCATCAAACTTTATCAAAGTCTGAAATTTTTTGTGTGTGGTGCTCCTTGATTACCTTCTCGGTCACAATTCCACAAATCAATTTTTCTTCCAATCACTTATCGTTGAT
The DNA here is from genome assembly GCA_964059195.1 of Ectobius pallidus. Lineage (NCBI taxonomy): Eukaryota > Metazoa > Arthropoda > Insecta > Blattodea > Ectobiidae > Ectobius > Ectobius pallidus. Next base: position 94,518,957 of record CAXKWD010000009.1, read on the forward strand.
TTTTCAAACTGAATTCAACAGCAGCATTCGATCACAAAAATAGCACTGCACATCATTACAATTGTGTAGAATTAACTTCTAAACTCCATATCTATATATGTATATATGCCTAGTTATGTAATTATAAATTAACTCCATCCGAATTTTTGTCAATCAGAACAGGCTCTCGTACCAATTAGTTCGGACTAGCAGGGTTCTGCTGTAATAAGGTTTTATTTCAATCCAACGAGTACACTGGGGTCTGACTCGCAATCTTTCAGCACATAACGCAGTGCCTCAACATTTGTGCCAAGGTATACCTTAGAGTACGGTACATACATAAAATTTATTTGGTTTTAGACACAGGCACTACTTTACAGCATTCTTTACTAAAAGTTCTCAGCTTTCAATCAATTTCATTCATAATGAGCTTTCATACAAGTATACTAGCCTATATGTTGTATTTTATTGCTTATGTTTTCATTAAAAACATATAAGAAATTAATGGAAGATAATATTGCTAATTCAGATACCACATAACTTAAATCACATCTTGTATACCACTTCTAGTAATAACCTTCCATACAGTGCAGTAGTGATATCTATTAATGTTACTTGCCGGGATTGCAATTCATTAATTTCCGTGTTTTCTTTTAGTGCTTAATACCTTCCCTTAATTCAATACTAGTATTTCCTTACTTTGTGGAATGTAATACTTCTCTTATAAAAAAATTAAAATACTATATACACATTATGTTGGGTGTATGTAATTGAATACTGATAATACTGCATTAGAATTTAACTAGGGTTACCGGACATCCTGATTTCACCGTACATGTCCTGCTTTTATATCTGTCCAATGTTCAACGAAGCATTGTAGAAAATCAAACAATGTCCTGCTTTTTAATGCTATTGAATATATTAACCAAATTTTCATGAAAAACATGTTTTTACACAAGTCCTGCTTAACAGTTCACCCAAATAGATTGCAAACCCACATATGAGTCATCCGATAACTTGGATTCTACTGGTATACATGTTGTAGTAGACTGTGCTTCAACCACAGAAGCAGGTTTCGATAATAATCGATTAGAGTACTTCTGGAACTTTGATTTTCTTTAGGCATACGAGTTGCAGAACCATATGGTTAACTCCTTTAGTTAATGTGTTCTTCATCATGTTTAGCAATTTCATTAACTTTAACAATTTTTAAAAATTAGTGCCATGTATTTTGTAGAAAATTAGGCTTCTTTAGAGAAAAGTTTTACTTTCCATTTTTTATATCTGGTAACCCTTTACTTAATGGAGAAGTATATTATGTACTGAAAAATCAGTGAGCACAATATAATGGATATGTGAAACATAAAGAAACTTTCATAATTAACAGAATATACATAATTCTGAAGAAACATTTTGACTAATATTAATCTGACTTAACAGGTATTACAAGAAAATGTAGCATGCAATAGTACATTATGAACAAGACATGCGTGTTTATGAAAAGAGCAAAGCGGATTTCATAATTTTCATATGAAGGTCTAATTATGATTATAGGCAAGTTACATACAACTGTTTTTGTTCAACCATAATTAAATGTCTAAGTTTTGGGATTTTAGAATACATCGTAATTCATGAAACCAATGATTTTCAGCCATCAGCTGTTAGTAGTTCTAGTCTTTTCTGATAGATGGCAGGCTACAAGCCATGCAGGCCCCAGGGTTTCTTTTGATGCTTTAATGTCAAAGAACGCACATTAAAACACACAAAATGAAATCATCTTAGTATAGGGCCTAATATTAAAATTAACATTTACTTTAAATACTGGTTGTTTATAACACAATTTCATTTGCTGCTCTCAAGACATCAAGATTGTTTCATGTTTGATATTAATCAGTACTACAAGTGTTATAATGAAAATCTGCACTTTCATGGATGTAATTGATACTGTTACATTACACAATATCTAGTATTATGGTATGGTTGAACAAAAACTAAGTTCTGGCATTTGCTTTGGAAATGATCAAACAAACTGCTAGAAAATATTTTAACCTAGGGCCCATTAAAAAACGGAATTATGGCAAGAACAATAATTTGGACTAATGTAACTGAAATCATGAGAGCCTGGATCTATACCTGAAATGCATGTTCCTTTAACCGTAAGTTATGCAAAAATGATCGTCTTTACACGTCACACCTTAACAAACAAGTTGACAAGCGGTTGATGTAGCATATAAATGCATAGTTCTATAGAAAATTGTTTTGTGTGCATATTTTAAAGTAAAAATGCATATTTTACTCATAAAGTAAAAAATGACATATCGAAAGATTGTCTTCAGAAACTCCTAGAGTTGTTAAAATTGCATTTGATAAGCTTAGTTAGCCAATAGATAAAAATCCCACGTAATTATCAAAAAGCTATGGTTAAGGAACTGAAATTCCAGAGGAGCTAACCGAAGAAAGATCTGTGGTGTTTCTCACAAGAATCTAAGACATAACGCAACTCTGAAAGAATATTGTTGTATAATTAATATTCTTTAGTGTCAGTCATAAGAGTTACTCAACAGAAATTATCAAAATGATTTTCTTTATATAAATTTTTCATGCATACTTGCATACATATTTTATGCTTTTTTTTTCCTGCATACAAATCCGGGATCTAATAATCACATTACATGCGAACATGATATTCTTTATAGCCTCTTGATTTACATTGCAATAGTAAACTGTAATAAACTACAGTTTTAGAAGCCAACAAAAATGAGGACCATTTAAAGAATTTGACTATCATGCATTTACTGTCTGTAATGACTTTATGCAAAAACTACTAAACTGATAGAACTGGTAGTTTTTATACCCAGAAAGAATAGAGGACTATAGTAGTTTTACTCATCCGTTATATCACCTAATATCATAATCATTAAAATTCAATATCAATTAAAATGAACACAAACCGTGACACAATAACAATATAAAACGTGCACATCAATATTTCATGGCCTACTGGTAAAGCCCCATGACCCTGAATATTTAATTTATTTTGTTTTAGAGTATGCAATAAAAGTAGAGAGGTCTACTTGATTACGCACTTTGCACAGTTACTGTCTAGAAATAATTATCACGATAAGAAACCTTCATTAAGAGCAATTTGGTCTTTTGTCACATAATTATCAGCTCTTGTGTTATAATTATTCACTAGCTGGTTTTCCATCCTTTGTAGGTTGAAAAAAGTATTTTGCTTTGTAAGGAGGTAATTGTACTTCAGTTTTTAGTGCACTTGACGTTCTTCCGGAATATGAGAACGATGCCAATCTGCTAGTATTTCCATGTAAACCTTCTGGTGTCTTGCTAGAGAATTGGGCAGTATTCTTCAAGCATCTAATTTTAATTTATATTACAGGTTTGATCCAACTCATTTTCTCTCACAGATGACACTGTTCTGACTTTCAATCACATATTTGAAACATAATACATACACATAGGTGAAATACCGAAATGACACTGCATGAATAAACAAATACAGTGGTTTGCATGGAGCTAGATGCAGTCGTTCTCAAGCTCCGGAAGAATGTCAGGTGCAATGACACCCGAAATATGGTTACTTCCTTGTGACATTTCTCAAACAAGTCTAGGGTACGAAGGACAGTAAGAAGCTAGTAGTAATATAAATATTAGACTTCACTCCATGTAGGATTTTGATGTTGGCCATTTTTTCTTTTATTAATAGACTGGAAAAACTATGCCACTATCTCGCTAAAATCTGTAACACCTTGTGGAACAAAAACAGGAAAACCAACACATACACAAAAAAAATAAAATTGAGTAAAATTGAGTAGGAAAACCTACAGAAAGAATGCTAATACGGTATGTTAATTTTGCACGGAATGGAAAACAGCCTTGCCAAATAGTACAAAATATTTTTCCCAGGTAAATCACTGGTGCGGAATTTGAGTTCTGCACAAAGAAAATATATTAAAAGCGGCTTTTAGGCCTTGAGCAAAACAGACAAAACCAGACATTTAAAATAAATGAAGTAAAATGGGGCATATTAATATCACTTTAACAAATATAAAAATATCTCAGATCTGAAAACTTTTCTGGCATTTTCTTGTAATAATTAAGAAATAGCGCCAGTTGCTTCAAAATAAAAATTGTATTCTTAGTTTGCCTAGATGCGGTGAGGATAAAATTAACAGTAAATTATGTCATACAATGTAAAACAATTTTATGTATCAGAAAGTGAGATGGCAGAGGAGAAATTGTAAGGGAGGGTGATGGCAATATAGAGCCGAGGGAAAATTGAATGAATGAAAGGAATTGATGATTTAATTATGTTTAAGACTACCAGCCTCATGCTTTCGAATGTTTATAATACAAAACAAATAATATTTCATTTTCATTTCTTCCGGTAACACTTACAGGCTGCCCACCAAGTAATGCTGAAGAAATTCCCGGCCTATTCCCTGATTTTCATTGATCATTTCAGAAATTCCCGACCGAAATATGAACCTTTTCTAATAACTGTGTAAGGAAAATTATAGGATTATACATACTTTAAATAAGAAAAACTTTTAGTAACAAAAGTAATTGCAAACAATAATTACTTAGGCTATAACAGATACAAAAATTAGGAACAACAAAATTAATTAAATATACTTTCATGTAGGATTATAATTGTCTAGAAGTCTTTTTGATCATACTTTGCAATTTTTCGAATTTTTCCGGATTTTCCCGACCTTTTCCCGGATTTTCCCGACCAGTGGACACCCTGCTGCCGCATATTCAATATTGACAAATAACGTTTAGCAATGCCTTGGATATCGACCAATCACAGTTATTTATCTTAAAAAATCCCTGCACGATTCACAAGGATGCGATTTTATTTTATAAAACGTCAGCTCGTTACTGAATCATCACTTGCTGATGCACTGATTACTAGACTACGTCATCCATTGTTGTCGGCGCTAAATTGAAAACAAAAATGGCAAGCTCAAGGTATGGTAATGCATCTGTTGACGAAATTGATATTATTATAAAGGAATCTAAACATCATACTGAAAGAAATATAAAATGCATGCGGGTTACAAAAGTTCTGTGGAGATCATAAGTACATTTGAGTTGAACTGACAAGGGAATCTCAAATGGAGCAGATTGGGCTATCAATATGAGAAAATCCAACGGAGAAGAAAATTGTCGCTGGTGTTCTATCAAAACCTCGTATATCGAAATATGGCAAAAATGGATTTTGCATTCAATGGAACATATTTTGCAGGACACAATTCACAGCCACAGATGTACGGGCTTTTGTTGAATGCTTGAAAGACACATTTTGTTTGGATGTTAATATACGAGATTTTGTGGTCACTGTAGAATGAAAAATACATTCCTTTGAATGTAAAATCCATTTTTGCCATATTTCGACACACAAGCTTTTGATAGAACACCAGTGTTGTGTTTTTAATCAATGCACATTCGAGTAGTGGCACTTTACAAATAAATTACATTCTTGAAAAAGTGTTTTTATTTTGTTCTGATTTCAGCTTATCAGGTTAACTCTTTTGTCGCTACTTCGTTGGTGGCATTGCTTAGTATTTCATAATGCAGACTGTTCATTAATTTAGTATGCCATGATCTGACAGCTGACACCATTAACGATTTTATTCTACAGAAACCAGAAATAAATATTTATATTATATTATAATATTATTTATATAATCCGTTATACTTTATTCATGGAATAGTCTTAATAAATCCAACTCGAGATTACCTATGATAAAATATAGATTACCTATAGAGTTAATTGCTGATCAAGTACTTTATGAAATATGCAAACACAAAAAATGGAAAAATGGAACCAGACTGAATGAACACAGCAAACACAAGTACACCTAGATTAGGAGAATTAAAGATAAATCTAGATAGGGAAGGTAACAAGGACATATACAGCAGGCATCCTACTATACAATTCTGAGGTTCTAAATTATGTGTTATTTTAAATGGGTATAAATGCAGGTAATTATTATTCACAATGTTGAAGCATCTTCCGGGCTGTGGGGCGTGGTTCAAAGGCAAAAAAGTGCTTTTGGACCATAACCCATAGCCCAGAAGATGCTTCAACATCAAGATTCCGGCCGTGAAAGCCTCAGATGAACTATTATTCACTGTCATAGGTTAAAATATTAGAAGGATTCTCACTAAAAGCTAGGGATTTATATTCCTTTATATCCAAACAAGTGTGGAAGTGTGAATGAAATAAAAAGATCTTTTCTTTCAAGACCACCATAACTTTTTATTAAAGGAATACATATACTAAGAATTTGTTTATTTTTATATATACCATTCAAGATAATTAGAGGTGTTAAGATTTTCTACAGCCGGAACTTAGTATATGTATTCCATGAAAAAGCTATGATGGTCTTATGAACTGAAAATCTTTAAAAATTTGGGTGTCCATTTATGAAAAAAATTCATAATTGAGAATATCAATCAAATCTCACACCTGTAATTGTCTTAAAATGGTACACGACTGAATGGCAGTGTATAATTGCTTACAAAATGAAGTCATAAACAATAAAAATACAGTACATTCAGAAAATTACGAATTACAGTATTTCATTCACCGATAGCGGTACTGTCTCAGTCAATATTATAACAACGTAATATTTAAGCAGAACAAATTGTTCTGAAGATGCAGAAAGGTAAATGCATGCCTTCACAGATAATAACTAAATAAAGACTTTGTGGAACTTTATACAGTGAAGCAACCATAATAAAATTAATTTACTATATGAGTTGACATAAACACACTTTTTGCTTCACTTACCATATTTTGGTATGATGCGTTTCAAGGAGCCCCCTTCCATAAATTTCTAGATCAATAGTCTCAACGTGAAGGGTAACTTGTCTCTTAAAAGTTCCACCCATATTGGCTGTTGATCTTACCTCTACAAGAAAGCAGTACTGATAGCGATCATAGAAATTTGGAGTTAAATCTCAAGAGTGTTAAACAATATTTCGTGCATACCGGCATTGCCAGCAAGTTTACTAGGAGGAGGCTCCTTGAAACGTGTCCTACCAAAATATGGTAAGTGAAGCAAAAAGTGCGTTTATGTCAACTCATGTAGTAAATTAATTTTATAATAACTAAATACTTCGTCAGCACAGTAAACTTGCTGGCAATGCCGGTATGCACGAAATATTGTTTAACACTCTTGAGATTTAACTCCAAATTTCTATGATCGCTATCAGTACTGCTTTCTTGTAGAGGTAAGATCAACACCTAATATGGGTGGAAGATAAGTTACCCTTCACGTTGAGACAATTGATCTAGAAATTTATTTTGAACATTTATTTCCCTGTGATCATTCTGTAATATTAAGTGTTTCAATATTCTTACTTATTCTGAACGTACCATAAATACTATATGTAGACAAAGTATTGTTTATGACTCCCAAATTCGAAGCTGAGTTTTTTGCATAAATACATTTTGAAGTACCCTGAACCCAAAAATACTATTTTTGGAAACATGTCTATTTGTGTGTATGTGAACAGCCTAACTCTAGAATGGAAAATAGTATGAAAACAACATTTTGTATTTGGATTAGGTACCTTCTGAGGATGTGACATGAAGATTAGCGACAACTTTCTCTTATTTTTAAGGGGACTTTACACGAAGAGAAGTTAGTTTTTTTTGCAATTTTCTCACAAATGGCTCGAACAAATTTTGTAAATGGGGTTCTTATACCAAGAGCTAAAACTTTTATTTGTAACATTTTTTTGAAAAAATTCTCGGAAGGATAATTATAAGCCACCCACTGTTGTATATCAGAATGTGAAGTGAGAAAGATGTATTCTTGGCCATGCTTTAGAAAGTTACGCGAGTGCATTAATCAGAATTAATTTGGTTTATGTATCCTTCAGGGATGCAGTGCGATGTGGTAACGAGATTTTCTTCATTTTTATAACCAATTTACATGAAGAGAATGTCATACATAATATATTATACCAAGAGGCAAAGTTTATTTGGGCAGAGGATGTTACGTAAGTTTCACATAATTTTTTTTATGGATTTACCAAAATATAGTCTACCCTAATTACTAGAGAATAAGATATGCTTTTTTCAACTTAGTAGTTTGCACATTGTACCAGACAGCTCAAGATCTGTTCGACAATGTTAACAGCATGGGTCATGACATCTTAACTTCAGAGATCTCCAAGAAATAGATTGTCTTTGCACAAACGTGGTTGGAAATGAGTATCCCTTCTACAATACCACAGAAGAATGTCTAATGACCAGGGCCCGGATTCTAATGACATGCCATCTTTTTATTGATGCTGCATAGACATTGCCAACTTGTGGATAAATCCTAATTATGGCCTCTAGTTTATAGAAATGCATTTTTATTAGGTCATTTTTTGTCATTTTATGCAATTTTATATTTTAGGGCATTTTTTTCCAATTTTAGGTCTTTATTTTGTCATTTGCTTCTTTATTTAGCAATTTTCATGTATTTACATTGAGTGTATTCACTTTTTTTTTTGTCGCTAGTGGTGCTGTCTTTGAAGTGTTGTTTGTTTAATGCAAGAAGGAAAAATTCGGCGTTAAAGTGTTGACAGGTCTCAGCCTGAAATGAGAATCAAAGAAACGCCAAAATTTTCTATTATATTACTATTGTTATTAGATTGACTTGGCACCAGAGCCTGCCACCTGCTTGGATTTGAGAGTGCGAACTACTGTTTACCCTCAATAAACAACAATATAATCCGGCAAACCACAAAAGGATGTGCCGAATTTTGACTCACCAGTGCCTCAGTGCCAGTATAAATTTCCGTGAGAAAAGAACATTCACAACATTACAGTTATTTCCAGTTTTTACAATTATGTACAAACTAGTCTATGACTTTGTGTGTACAATAATAATTTTTTTTTTAAATATAAATTTTTAGGTCATTTTTTACAATTATTAAGTCATTTTCTTTAAAATTTAGGGTCATTTTATAGGTAATTTTTCACAAAATTTTAGGTCATCAGTAAAGCCCGGATTTTCATGAACTATCAAACTTAAAAATATGCATGCATTCATGCACTATCGTATCTCCAAATATGCACAATGAAGGGCGAAACATGCACTATCAAAAATCCGCACTGTAGGCTACTGCAATATATTTCAATTTTTTCTTAAAACAGTATACGAGTTTTTCCAAATTCTCCTCACTTTAACTCATGCATTTATCAGTTAGGACATTCTTGAACGCAATACGTCCTTCACTCCTTTCAGAAGTTTAAGATCAGGATTTGAACTAAGTACCTTCTTAAGTTTTCCCCTGTCACACCCATTTTTCCACAACACGATTATAAAGTTAATTATTCAACGTCTTCAACAATGGCTAGTGACTGACAAATTCAAGCAGTGAACATTCTGTTTAGCAGTTTTCTTTCAATGGAAGGTTGTGGGGGTCGGCGAGTCGGCATTTTCTTTTGTAGCCTGGTGTATTATATTACTGTTTATTTAGGGTAAACAGTAGTTTGCACTCTCATATTCATGCAGGTGGCAGAATCTGTTGCCAAGTCAATCAAATAACAATGGTAATACAATACAACATTTTTTACGTTTCTCTGAAAAGCCGAGATTTTATGGAGGCACATTCATAATATGCACAGTTATGCATGGTAAGTTGATATTATGCACTAAAACCAGAAAATGAGGGGTTATATGCATTAAAAACGTCTGAATATGCTACATTAAACCAAAAAATCCGGAACATGCATTATGCATGAATTTTGCCATTAAAAGGCCGAAATATGCAAACATGCATGGAAAAAATATGGTTATTTGGAATCCATAAGTCATGTAATAAGTAACTACAAAGTTTGAGAAGTGTAACCAAAGTATGTAAAAACATGCATTTGCATGGAAATCCGGGCTCTAGTCATCAGAATGCCATCTGGGCATTAAGCAATTGGAGTTGGTTTACATTTACTGATAAGGCAGAAAAATGCCAGTCTACGGGGGCTGAAACAATGATTGCCAATCTACAGTATCTTGTCATAACATACAGCGACAGATGGACAGCAACTGTGATCGAACTTTCAACGGTGACAAGAGTATTAAAGGAATTATTTCTTTGTACATTCCGTTGCTTACAATCCTGGTTAAACATCTGGATGGGCCAAGCGTGACTCTCGAAAGGGTAAGTCCTGCCTCCAGGTTGATTCTGTGTTGAAGCCTAAAGGGTGAGGCTGCTTCAATTAAGCAGCACTAACCTTAGAAATATTTTGCTTGCCTCATCTCTCTAAAACTCCCATCCCTAATTCTACAGTAATGTAGGTGTGGCAATCAGGCTGAGGTCCTGAACAGGATGAAGAATCTATCATGGTCTTCATGCCTGAATTTTGTCCTACTGCTAATTTGCACCAAATGGAAGGGGATGTAGAGTTTGCATGACTATTGAATGCATACTTATCCTGCCGGTTGTATTATATGGATGAGACATGGTCGCAATATGAGTGTTCGAAAACAAGGTGCTTAGGAAAATATTTGGGCCTAAGAGAAAGTAAAATGGGGACTGGAGAAAACTGCATAATGACGAGGTTCACACCTGTACTCATCACCGGATATAGTATTCATGGAGGATGAAATGGGCTGGACATGTTGCGTGCATAGGGAAGGAGAGACATATCTAAAAAATATTGACTAAGACACCCGAAGGAAAAAGACCACTTGGAAGACCTAGGTGTAGGTGAAGGACAATATTAGGATAGATTTAAGAGAAGTAGGATTTGAGAGGGATGGTTGGATGGAGTTAGGACAGAATAGGGTTGAATGGCAGGCTCTGGTAAGTGTGGCAATAAACTGCCGGGTTCCATAAAATAGATAATATTCCTTTAGCTTGCTCTGTTATTGCCATTGAGTAAGTAAGTAAGTAAGTTATGAATGCATACTAATGACGATAAATAACGGAAATCATGCCACAAGAATCCTGCAGCTATATATGCTTCATTCAATTACTGCCTACAAAAGGCTTATTTCAAATTAAGATTAAACTATTTCTGATATGCTAGAAATACAACATTAACAGGATCAACGCACACTTTTTTCAATTTTCTAAAACCGAGTGTCTGCATTAGAAGAGAGAGAAACCCCAAAAGATGAATAGCTGCTCTTTTTTTAACGGTCACCATTATGAATAACCCTACCAAACAGTCATAATGATAATTTTATAGATCTATTTTTGATATTATCATATACGACTGGGATATTCCATGCAAAACAGTAGGTAATAAACCCTCATGTCACAATTTTTTGGGTTTGAAGTATTTGCCTATTTGCATTAACCCTTTTTTTATTTATTTTTTCCTGACTTCACCATAGTACAAATTATGATTTCGAAGCTATGAATCTAAAGAAAAAAATACTATTTTTTAACTCTTCAGTACAGAGTTAACATGAAAAATATATTTAAATCAGAAAATGTATTAAATATATTTAAAATAACGATAACAAAATGGACCTCTTTTAAAGGATTAGTAGTAGTGTATATTAATGCAATCTGTAAAAGTCTCATAATGGAATCTACAAAAAAATGAACTCGTTAACCCATCAAAATGTAGGCCTACTCATTCTGACAAGATTTTCTCATCTGTAATACTTGGCATCATGACTGCAGGGAGGATCTCTCCTGCCTGCTTTACCGCGACGAGCTGCAATGCAACTCCTGATAAGCAATGTAACAGGCGATTTTGAGCCTAAGCGCAAAAGTTACATTTGAATAACTTGTATGTTTTTTTTCAAAACTCTGTTATGAAATTTAAATGGCAGTTTAAGCATGTGTTTATGTCATGGTAAACAAATTAACGTAGATAAAGAAAGGTTCATTTTCTCAATATAAATATTTATTTAATTCGTTGCCAGTTTTCATAGTTATTCTAGATGAATTGATAATGTCAAGGTTTAATTTCCTACAATTATGAAAGTAATTAAAATTAGAATGGCATATCCTATTTCATATCCTGGATGTATCTTCAATAACAAGTACCGGTATGTATTACAAATACCAAGAAATATTTTTAGAAGGCTTTGAAAAACAGTATACAGCAATTTGAATGGGCAGTGTCCTGAAGTGTCAGACCTAAGCATTTATGGAACAAGAAATTTTCTCCATTCGCCTGTATACTGTTATAAATACTTTCCTCAGAACGGTAATACTCTCTTCTTTCGTTTCTTTTAGTGTGAATGCTTGAAACTGCACATTCTTACTAACGGTTAAGTTCATAACAAAGTCAGTCACTTCATACGCAAACTTAGGTTCAAGTCTTGCCTCATGAAAAACGTGACTTGAATGAGGCTGAAACAACTGAATGTACACTACTGCAATACAGTTGTATACTCTATGCTGGAATATATTAAGGGAAGAGCAAGTAAAGTGAGTTTCTCACATCAGATTTATGGTAAATGAAGATAAATTTTAATTGGTAAACCGATTTAATTACCAGGAAGTTAAGTGAGTTTTTCACATGAGATTTATGGTAAATGAAGGTAAATTTTAATTGGTAAACTGATTAAATTATCAAAAATAACTAGCTATAATTAAATAAACTGTTGTTTATCACAGTGAAGTTATTTAGAATGATTAAGGATTTTCTCAACACTATGGCAATGCACCAAATGTAATACAGGAATGAGTATACAGCAAAAATGCTGGACCAAAGAAGCGCAATGAGCATCAGGCGCTGCTAAACCAGATACCTGATATGACAGGTACAAATCTACAGCTATAGGGTTCTACACTACTGCTTCGTACAAGCAAATACCATCAATTTAACTCCACCACAAATTACCACACAGTCTGATGGTTTCTTCAAATATTAATATATCTGAAAATAATATTTTTTAAATTCAAGGAAATTAATGAAATTCTGTTGTAATAGCTCTGGTAAATGGCACGGTGCCATCATTTTCCGAATAACTGTGATTTTTAGAGTTCCTTGTATAATTACATTGGTCAATGTTATAAAAGTGTTTTTCTTTTCCTAAAGAGAGTATTGAATAAGAATGACAGAAAATAGGAAGGCAAGAATTTTTGATAAAGAAAAATGATAAATAAAAAGCTAAAGATAATCAAGAAGTCTTGAAAAAATAAGAGAAAATAACAGTATAACACGAAGAGTGTACACAGAGAAGATTAAAGTTCATATCAAACACTAGAGCTGTGCTGCCCTAAGAACTCTATCAATTTTAATTATGGATTAGTCTTCATCACAGTATTTTTGACTATCAACTCTGTTAAGAAGTCTTTAAGGTTCAATAAATGGAACTTTTATCATAGCAAGCTTCTCAAATGATCAAAGGTACAAAACCTTCCCACAAATGATAGCACACTAATTACTAGAACTAGTAATATTCTGACAATAATTTCAGTCTACTGAATTTTACTTCTCTGCACATGATATACTGTTCACCATGTATATTGTTTTGTTACATATTGATTTGTTACATAAAACAGGGCAAGATATAACGCTGTAATAATATATGCTTGTTACGATGTTTTGTACAATTGGATTCCCTCTTTTAAAAAACTTCTAGGGAAGTAAGTATTTCCTTTAACTGAGATGGTATCGTGTTCAGAAGCAAAATATGGCTAAGAACTAATTACTTTTGTCACATCCGGTACAAAAAACAGAAGCTTTATCTAAAACTTGCCGAGCTTGTATAAGAATACAACAGCTCTTACATTACTGGAATCTAGGTCTCTAGAGCTCCACCATTCATTATCACAATGTAATGTTAAGAGGTTAAAAAAATTCAATTCACTTTGGTCTGAATCTGAAATTAAACTATTCTTTGTATGGCTCATGTGAAAAATGTAATACGATACGATTAACGTAAGATGGCCTAAAAATAAGAAATTTCAGATACAAACCAATTATTTTACGTCAACATGTAGTAATAAACCTCACTAACACAATTTTAAAAATATCTTCCCCACAAGCCCAAAATACAATATTTACTGACGGACATAACATTTTCAAGTATATATCCAGCTGTCCTGTCCAACTTAACAATTTGAGAACCAACTACCATGTGACATACTGTAAGTTTTGAACGAGCAGTAAGAAAAAGATGGTTTACTCAACATCACTCATCCAGTAACTTCAGATAATATGTTGCATTAATGGACATATGACAGTTGAACATACTTTAATCTTTATTTCTATCTTCTGTTGGTACCTTTTTCTTCTGGTAACCGCTCATTAAATTTTCATTATTCTACAGTAACTATCAAGAGGAGAATGTTTTTTCCATTCATTCCCTACCATCCTACACGGCTTGTGATAAAGAATATACTTCAATATTAGAATTGAAGATGATCTTCAAGAACAAATATGATAAATCAACTGTTAAAACGTTCCTTGTAGTAAGACTTCAGACGTTTAAGATAATAAGTTCCTCACGTAACTTCACTGCTAAAAAGGGAACTGACAAGAAGTCTTTCATTAATATATAATGGCTGCTGATTATTCAATATCTTAGATCACAAAGAGCTGTTTATCCATAAATGATCAAAGTATTTTGGACACAATCCAGATACTAACAATTAGGAATGGTTATTCAATATAGTAGTATAAGAATCTGTATAAAAATGGAAAACAGTACCTATAAAGCAATATCAAGTAATCACTCCACAACCCAACAGAACTGTAATTCATAGTTCTGCTTATTGTTTTCATAGGTAAGAGCTGAGTTGTGGCATTCTATAGCTCTTAAAAATCACATATTTAACATACATAAGAAAGATGCAAAGGCAGAGAAATTAATAGAACATAATATCATCTTTTATGCAAAGACGTTTATGTTGTGTTACATTTTTTTTTTGGGATAAATATTGCTTGGGTATGGTATAACCAAGATATCTAATGTTGCTCTTGAAGGAAAATGTTTCTTTTTTTCCTCGGTATAACCTCTAAAACTAACATATATCCATTTTAAGCAACCTGTTTTAAACTTTTAGTTTAGAATGTATCTATTTATGGCGTAAAACATGGTAACTGCAATTTTTGTTAAAATGGAGATATCTAGTTTAAAATATGATGTTCTGATGACTGAAATGGTGAACCATCTGAAACTACTCCATTTCGACCGTAATATCAGTTACTATGTTTTACTCCCGAGTCCCTAATGTAATGCTATGAATACTGTACTCAACCATAATGATTACTCTCTCCGAGAACCAGTCACTCGTAGAGCTAGTCCTTACTACACACAAGCAAAGGAAAACTGTATTTTTCAACTTTACAGTTTGTTTCCTTTGCTTGATTTGATATCCCAAGCAATCAATAAAGAGAGCTTCAATTCGCTCTTATAAGTGGAAAAGCAAAGATCAAAATTCTATAATCTTAGTCTTAATGATAAGACTAAGACATGATCGTGCTCTTCCATAACAACTTTAGAATAAGCAGTACAATGTCTCTACTCAAGAGGGTGTTTTATCAATACCGTACTTCTATACTATGTAGAGTCCCAACCGAAGGGCCAACAAATCATAACAATAACAACATACCATTTCTTTCAGAAGCTAATTGTCTAAGTTCATCTGCCTTCCTAGCAAAAAGTCATTCTTTTACTGCTGTGCATTCTGGGGAGAGGGTAATGCTTAAACTGTACTGCTGAGTAATTATTATTATTATTATTATTATTATTAATATTATTATTATTATTAATATTTTAGTTTCCTTGCTACTAAATGCTGCCCTCTCATCATTGGTTGTGGGGCAGAATCACTTGAATATGATGCGGTTGATGAGTACTGCCCACTGAAACCAAAACAAAAGCATTAGGTTAAAAATTTATATTTAAAAAAACAGGCAAAAAAGTCACTGCATAATATTTCACAATGGAAGAGAAGATTTAAAATGTGGTGGTTTTTGAAAAACTCTCTTCTATATCTAGAACTGAACCCAACGTCTCAGCTCAGCACAAATATTTGACCTACTGAGATGCCCACGAAGTTATGCAGATTTGCCCATGTCATCCCTACATCCTATGGACATTAAATGTGCAATAGAATCAAACAAAATTATTAAGTCTTCACAACACTTCATATTCTGAAGTCTTTCAACAACGGTAGGTTGTTATAAACACATATGTATGGACAATTTTTTTTCCCTTGATTATAACGTAAATCTCTTCAGCTAGATATAACTAAAATATCTGTAATAAAAATTGTTAGTTTGGCAAGATGGTAATACACGCCACAACCTGCTCCTCCTTCCATCGGCGCGGCCACTTCCCCGCCTGGCCGCTACCCCTCACACCATCCCCGCCTGGCCGCTCCGCCAGTCGCTACTCAACGTCGGTAATGCAGCTTATTATTTCACACTTAAAAGAAAAATTACTCTTGCACCAATGCCAACATAATATTTCACTATTATAAAAAACATAATATTTCACAATAAAAATGACCCTTGCACCATATATAATATTTCACCGCCGCTAGATGTCTACACTGTTTTAAGTTTCTCCCCACCCAAAACCCCTACTTTCCAGGCGGGACCCGTTAGAGAGTTGGAGTGGGATTCGGTTGTGGCATATACTACTATTTTCCCGTTGGTTTAACAAAGAAAAAGGTTACAAACACTACCAAAGGGGGGGGGGAAACACCAATAGTAAATTATTCACAATTTGGAACAACTCTGATAAAAGTACAGTACAATACAAACTCTATATAACATTAAACCTTTTGCTTACCTAGCTACCTTTGAGACATCCTAGCAATATCAGTGTTGGATTACTGGTACTCAGATGTCTTCGAGACTGAGTTTGCTCATCCTTGTTTCAAACTGGTATGCATTGTGAACATTCTTTGCACTCAACAGATCTCAAGCAATTGGTGTAATAAATACATCCTCCTGGCAGCCACTTCCTTTTTAAAGTACCATCACTTTAGATAACATCCTGTATAGTCTGCTTCACCCCTCCTGTTAATATAATGCTCAAAAGGTGCAAATTTCTTAAGGCATAGTGTTACATGTACCGTATAACAGGTTCCATAAACTAAATTCATTGAAGTCATTGGATTTTTAATTGATGCTAGAGTAACAATTCCTTGATTATTTTTATTATGTGTGGCATTCCTACTAATTCACACTATAAAAAGTATATCCTTCTTAGCTCTCCAAGACTATTTTAAAAATACCATCTCTAATCACACTGATTATAATGTTTGTTATTGCTAGCTCTCAAAATGTTGTTTACGTAGGCTATATTGAAGCAAGCTTTGACCTTACGCAGCTTGTATTTCAAGGAAGCAACAATAATACTAATACTAATAATACAGCAAACTCCTGAATATCCATGTTAATTGGGATTGTGATATTGCATGAATAATCGAAAAACATGGAAAATCATAACGTTATAATTATGACTATTTATTCTAACATCAGACAATGTTGTTATGGGATACACGTAAAATCTATTCTGATTTTAATAGGCTGTAAATGCTACTAAATTTGGGGAAATAGGTATTTTATGCTGCGCATGAGTTTTCCACTCCCACTCCTATAATTGTGAAATATGATTGTTGGTGCAAGGGTCTTTTTTTTTATTATAAAATATTATTTTGTTGTTTATAGTTGTGACATATTATGTTTGGTGCAAGGGACTTTTATTATTCAGTGGAAGGAAAACCTGAGCGCGGCATAAATTACCGTTTTGTCTAAATTTGTCATAATCCTCACTACACTCGGAGTTTCTAAATTATCTGCAAATTCAAAATTTTTAACCTGGTTATATCCATATTGTTTGCAAAAGGTTAAAGAAGAAGAACCTTGCACGGATAATCAAGAGTTTACTGTAATCATAACAATAACATAATAATCTGTCTATATCCATGGCTGGATTATCTGATTTGTGGATTATCAGCAGTCTTCCTTCCCTTTTTATCCAATGATAAATTATGGCATTAAATAAAAAACTTCAATTAAAAATAAAGA
Organism: Ectobius pallidus; assembly: GCA_964059195.1. Classification (NCBI taxonomy): domain Eukaryota; kingdom Metazoa; phylum Arthropoda; class Insecta; order Blattodea; family Ectobiidae; genus Ectobius; species Ectobius pallidus. The sequence continues at coordinate 94,536,922 of CAXKWD010000009.1, forward strand.
AGAAGCGCTTTAATACAAAAAAAATTAAAGTTGACTGATTTTTTGTTGTAACAAAAAATAAAAATAAAAATAAACCTACAAAGCAGTAAGCACAGAAAGCTTTAAATAATGTAGTATATGGTCGGTTGTTTAAACTCCAACTTCACTTACTTGTTTCTTTTCAAGAATCATGATTTCATGATGTCCGAGAGTCGGACACAAGCTGAGGATGATCAGGAGGCTGATTGAAATCATGATTCTTGAAAAGAAACAAGTAAGTGAAGTTTGAGTTTAAACAACCGACCATATACTACATTATTTATAGCACCACTTCACTGTAAAAAATCCCACATAATATATTACAGAAAGCTTTGTTTATTAAATCATAATTGAATTGGACATTGCTAAACGACTATGAGTCACATTTAAAAAAAAATGAAAATGAGTTATGTATATTGAAAATGGTGAAGTAAGAGTAGCCCAATGTGTCTGTGTAAGAAGTTCATAAGTACATCTTCAAATAGTGCTGCAATCGGTGATTGTTCTTTAATCCATGCAGAAAAGTCAATAGTCCATAGAACGGTTGACTCTCGATTATCCTGGGTAATGCCGGGGCAACAAACACGGCCGCCCTACCAATGTGAACAGATGAGGCAAGTAGGCAAGACCAGTAAGCAGTTTTGTCATCAGGCATGTATTTGCTCCCTTCTTTTCTGCGTAGTTTATGAATGATGAAGTAGTCAGAAAAAGAAACTATCCAGTTTGTTGAGCTCTATTGTGAGGAATGCTTCTGGTGCCAATTAAAATAATAGAAACCTAAGAAAAGCTGCTGAAGAGGATGCAGTTAGAAGGATGGGAAGAAAGGAACTGGATTATTTAGTTGAAGTAGAAAATAAAGATAATCAGAACAATGTACAACCATGGCATGTAGAGACCCACTTGACTCACTAGGTACTTCTTTACTGAATCAAGTGTAAATATGTTTCCTTAAGCTGTATTTGAGCTAAGTCAAATAGAACAAAACCATGCAAGTGCAAATGCAAGTTACTTGACCTTGTAAACCTGGCTTAATGCCATGACACTGCATTCTTGGCAATGTTGTAGGCTGATCATCCTACTGCTGCAATCAGCCTTCCAACTTTACTAGCAGATGGCAGGATTGGGGAAAGAAGGAATGTGCTGAACAGTTACTATGTCTGATAATGGAAGTACTCTTCCAGAATCACTTAACTCTTTATTCAAGTAGGCCTCAAGTGGTCTCACGAAGCTGAGTGCAGCTCCAGATTGTTCCAGATTTTCTTACCTTAAAAAATTGGAAGCACCAGGATTTGAATCCTACGACGCCCCAGACTAGACATAGGGAACCTCTTCTACCCTCCATGTGATGGAATGCCTCTAGCTTTGCCTCATGTTAAAAGTTCGATTTGCAGTCAGTTTTATACAGGAAATGTTTTTTCAAGTTTTGATCCATTTTTGTCAAAATAGGTGATATGAAAGATTATATCCACTGAAGAAAGAATAGCTGCACGGTGTGTGTGCATTTGAGGAGGCTTACCAGCAGATACAAGCAGGCTTCAAACGAAAATTCCATAAACCCACTCCAACCAGGGTAAATATCAAGACTACTGGTGCAGAAATTCATGACCACGGGTAATGTGCAGGTTATGAAATGTTCTGGTAGACCTAGTGTGCCAGCTGAAACTGTGCAACAGGTAGGGGATGCAATTAACAGAAGCCCAAAAGCATCATACCATCTCCAAATTCAGAAGAAGCTGGAAAGGAAGGTCTACACTGGTCATGAAGCAATGTGTGCCAACCTGTTGCAGGCAGTCAAAAAGGATAATTTGCTGCAAAATGTGCTTTGTATTGCCTATTTAAAGGAGCATATCAGGCATGCGGTACTGAACATCACACCTATAATACTAGAGAAGGTGTTTCGTGAAGTGGTGCATCACTGAGAGTTGTGTGGGGAAGTGTAAGGTGGTTTTGTGGAATAAACTGTGATGGATTATGAGTTACTACGTGTTAGAGATTACACTCACTGCATAGGTTTGATTGTAATACAGTAGAATTTTGTTAATTCAACGTTGGATAATTCAATATATTGTATAATTCAAATAAATAATATTTCCGCTTGAAATTCCTATATAAATATATTCTAAAAAATTGTTATTCAAATTTTTTAAGCTTACTTTGGATAAATCAAAGCCAGCATTTGTCTCACGTTAATTTTGTAAGGATTCCAAGAATTCAAAGCTTTAATGAATTCCACAGGAATTCTCTACTTTGCTGTGGATCACATTGTCGCTGGCAGGTAGTCAAGTATTTTTAACCACAATTATTTCTCTAAGAAGCAAATGATTCCGTTAGGCGAGACAAACTGTACAATATCCTCATTGAGTATGGGATACCAAAGAAGTTAGTTAGGCTGATCAAAAGTGTCTAAATGAAACCTATAGTAGAGTCAGGGTAGGGAAATTTATATCAGATAGGTTTACCACAGAAGCGGCTTGAAGCAAGGAGATGCACTATCACCTTTACTTTTTAATTTCGAATATGCAATTAGGAAAGTTCAGGAAACAAGGTAGGCCTAGAATTAAATGGCAGGCACCCGATTTTAGCTTATGCAGATGACGTTTGCTTGTTAGGAGATGACATAAACACAATCGAGAGAAATGCAGGAAGTCTTTTCGATGCCTGCAGAACTGTTGGATTGGAAATTAATACAGAAAAAATTAAGTATATGGTCATGGAACGTCAAAATAATGCTCTACAAAATATTAGAATAGGCAGTAAATCGTTCGAACAAGTGGAAAAATTCAAATATCTGGGAGCAATAATTACAGACACAAATAATATTAAGGCAGAAGTTAAGTCTCGACTAAAATCAGGAAATGCTTGTTTTTATGCAGTTCTGAAACTCTTACCTTCTCGTCTTCTGTCCAGAAATCTAAAAATAAAGATTTATAACACTATTATCCTGCCGGCTGTATTTTATGGATGCGAGACATGGCCACTTATTGATCAGGAAGAACATAATCTGAGGATGTTCGAAAACAGGGTGCTTAGGAAAATATTTTGGCCTAAGAGAGATGAAAATGGGGACTGGAGAAAACTGCATAACAACGAGCATACAGGGTCAATAGCCTTGGAGGGATTCAACACTTTTGGGAAAATTTTAGTGACCATTCCATCCTCAAAGTGTTACTGTGTTGAAAATGTTAAAGCGTGGTGCATACACTACTTTAACTCTTGCGAAAAGAGGGGAAGTGTTCAGAAAGCTGGAGAGAGGGGTAAGAAAAAAGCGTGACTTCACAAAGGAATATGGCATCTTATCTATCACTTTATCAATATATATAAAAAATAAAGACAAAACCATGGAAAGCTGGATTGCACAAAACGGAGGAAATAGGGAACATATGAAAGGAAGTGAATTTCCCAATGTTGATAAGTGCATTTTACTGTGGGAAAAAAAAATGGTTTCATTTAACATCACAATAACAGTGTGGCAGCCATTAAGGTAAGATCTAGTACACAATAATTATTATTTATCATAACAAATTTATTTTTTACATTTTTTCAGATTTTCGTTTAAAAAGTCACAGTTTGGTTAGTTCAAAATTTGGATAATTCAATTTTTTCTTATTCCCCTTGGAGTCTGAATTACTAAGAGCCCACTGTAATTGCTTTTCACAAAGATGAATCAAAACTTTATAATCATCCTGTAGAATTAACACGTTTTATTTACTATTTATATTTCCTTAATTTTTAATATTGATAAATAATATATTTGCAAATGTTTCAAAGGTGTGTCATATGACAGTAATTATGAATTAAAATCGGTGTTATTTTACTATTATTACATTATTTTATTAACAATAATTATTTACAATGCTAAAATCTTTAATGTTTGTTTAATAAAAACTTTCAAAAATCATAATTTTCAGTGCACAAATGCTGTACACATCAGCTCATTTCTATTATAATAAATGCACTCATTATCTAAAAAGTAACGAGTAGACACAAGGCATGTCTCTATGATACATACTGCACTAGACTGCAGATTACTCAGCCTAATGGTTATGCTGGCCGTACAGATTTGTAGCACCGATTTGCTGAAAACTATAGGCCATGTCAGACGATCAAAGTCTGTTTAGGTGTTTCAAAACATGTCAAGCTTAGGTAAGCATAGATATTAAAAACTAAATAAAATAATAAATAAAAATTTAAAAGAAGAAAAAAGTGTGTTCAAGTTGATTACAAGTGTGAACAAAACGTTCTAAGTGTGTTTAAACTATTGCAAAACATGACAGGGCTTAGGCATGAATAAATAATAAAATTGCTGAGTATTTAAGGTTAATTGTGTTTCATGATTTTATAAAACTGTTACCAAACATGGCAAAATTTGAGGTCTGCAAATATAAAAAATAAAAACAAAATTTGATGAATGTGATTTATTGAGGTACATACAGAAAAGTTGCGTTTCATACAGTGAATTACAAAGCCCAAAGATGGTATATATTGTTGCAAAACATGAGGTTTGCATACATGAAAAATAAAAACAAAACTTGGTGAATATATTTATAGAGTAGTATACAGGTAAGTTATGTTTCATGATGTGAATTACAAGTATAAACAAAGAACTCAATGACTGTTTAAACTGCTGCAGAACATAACAAGTACCAGGTGTGAATAGGTAAAAAAAAGTGGTGTTTGTTGGATGTCATACTGGAAAGCTGTTTCATGAAGTTTGTAAGTGGGAACAGAGAGATCTGTTACAAAACATACAAGTTTTGAGCTGTGCATACAAAAAAAAAAAATAAAAACAAAATTTAATAAATACATATTCATTTAGCAATAAGTTGGGTTTCAGAAACTGTGAACACAAAAAACAATAATGCTTGTATAAACTGTTACCAATAATGATTGTATGAACTGTTGTAAAACATAACAAGTTTTGAGTTGTACATACATAAAAAAAAAGGAAGAAACAAGCTCAACAAATTTATGAACTATTTCAAAGCATGACAAATTTTAAAGTATGCATACATAAAAATAAAATTTCATGAATGTGTACTTATCGAGGTATAAAGGTAAGTTGTACAAATTTGTTCAAAACACTTCAAGACGTTAGATGTGCATACATAAAAAAAAATATATATAAATAAATAATAATAATAAAAAAAAATTAGGTAAATTGATACAACAAAGTGCCAGATGAAGTTAATAGTCCATATTTCAGAAACTAAATACTGAGCATTAGACCATGGTTTTTTGAGAAAGTTCAATAAGCATATGTGAAGGAATAAGTGGTATAACTAAAATATTAACAGAACGAATTTACAACGAAGTCCTCACATCAACAACAGGTCAATTCCTTTTTTTTTATCAAAACATAAAATAAGAAATTTGAACTTTGGAATTTTACCATCGGTTACAGGTTAAAAGTTATAAGTTTGCTAATTTCAAGTTTCTAGCTCATCTGGAAGTAACATCAATATTAATAAGTGGATGATTAGACTGTCATAGATGTGAATGACATCACGGCTATCCAACCAGTTTTTCCATACTTATGGGATAACTAGAAACACCAAATTTTGCATGCTTATGGATGTTGTAAGTGCCAACATTAAAGTCAAGTTTTATGATTCCATCTGTCCTGAAAGTGTGTTAAAAATTACATAATGTGAGGAAAATTTAAAAAATTTACTTAAAATACAAAATTTACTTCAAATAAAAAAAATCTAGCTTAATCTACGGTAAACTGATGGAGATACGAGAAAAAGTCATAGGACCAAACTTGTAGATCTCTCAAAATCCGTTACTGCAGGTGCAATTGTTTTTTGATACAACGTACCATTTAGCTACTATAAGCCTCCAAGAAGGTCTATACAGGTCTTGCCGCATCTGCCATTTGAATGCTTTTTGGGGGTAAAAAAATAAAAAAATTGTGTCTTTTGGAATACGTCCATCGGTTACAAGCTATAAGTATGTCAAATTTCAAGTTTCTGGCTCATCTGGAAATGGGCAAACAATTGAAGAGCGTTTTTTCAAAAGCCGATATCTACATGGATGGCTCAGTGCCAGAGGTGACTAAGTGCTAATATTTGTGTGTATTGACCAGCAAAGATCGTATTTTATCTACGCCAAACATGACTAGCAGCCAAAACTGTGTCTGTAACTGATACAGCAAGGCTGTATGTCATGTTTGGCTTAGATAGAATACGATCTGGTCAATATACACAAATATTAGCACTTGATGGCACTTAGTCACCTCTGGCACTGAGCCATCCATGTAGATATCGGCTTTTGAAAAAACGCTCTTCAATTATGTCAATGAGTGAGTTAGCCTCGCGGCTTTGTAGTCTAGTGTTTTGCTATTTTCAAACTGTTAATTGGGCGTTACTCCAGTACTGGTCAACCAATTTGGTCCAAAATCAAGACTCCGTCCTATGGACATTATAAGCAGGTATACTAAGTTTTATGAAAATCTTATAAAGTGTGTTCAAGATATCATGCCTACAGACACACAGACAGACATTTTTCTCATCCGCCATACAATCTTAGAAAATACCATTCTGACACTTAATAAAACTTGGACTTTAGTGAATGTGTTTATCAAGTAGCATTTGTTTAAATACTGATACGAACAGAAATATTAATATGTAAGTGTTGTAAAATATGACTCCTTTTTAAGTGTACATACAAGTTAAAAATTTAAAATAAAATAAACACAAGATGTGGTGAATTTGGCACACAGGTAAGTTGTGTTATATGATGCAAACTACAGGTAACAAAAACGATCATAATTAAGTGCAGACAACACACCTTGCACATATATACATATATACACCCACACACATACACACACACATACAATATATATGTATATATAAAATTAAATAACAGAAAATTTGGGGACTGATTTGCCATACAAGGAAGAAATATAAATGTTTAGACTCAAATGTAATGAAACTGTTGAGTATGCTGTGTTTCGTAATGTGGGTTGCAGGTGTGAAAAAGGAATATACTGTGTTTGGCCCTCAAAAGATGTTATGCATGCAAGTATAAATACAAACAAATAAAACAATTGTTTATAACAATTTCAATTATGAATGAGAATAAAAGCATAACAAGATATTAAACACTGGTACATGACATGTTTTTACAAGTTGGTTGTGTTTGATAAGGAAAGTTATAAATTTACATACTCAAAAGGAATCTTTATTTTATATTAAAAACAATAAATTGTGTCACTGTGTGATAAGCAGACATAAATGTATACTGTCGAACATCGATTCTGTAGAGAACTGTTGAAGCTAAAGAAAGTATGAAGACATTTTGAACTTTTTCTGGTGAGGGTAATACATAATATTTTCCAGGCTTCTCTGTTCCAATAAAGACCTGCCCAATTCCTATAAGAAGAACACCATCCAGTTCTGGCACTTCATTTTCCTTGTCAATGGAGCCTCAGATTGGCAAGATTGGCCCAAAACGGAATTTATCCCAATTTATCCATTTTTTTTATTTATACCTGGTTAGAACCTTGGAAAAATATTCTGTAAGAAGATATTACAATGCTGATCTCTTTAATACAAACAACAGCAAGGAATGGAGATATATCCCTGATTCCAAAGATTTTTATGCAGTAAAATCACAAATTAAGGGACAACTATTCAACAGACTTCAGATTTAATGGATACTTTGCAGACAAATTATTTTTGTGATATTTCGTGTGCAGTCATAGGTAGTTTGATAGTATAGCATGATTAGCATCAGCGTGCCAAACAACACAGTTGATCGAGTTGCTGAAAGTGATTTCAGAGGTTTTGAAACCCCTGATATTCATGAAACTATGATGCGAGCTGGTAATAACGTTTGTGAGAATGATATTCAGAGATGCCAACCTTGAAAGGTGGTTATCAGTAGTGTGAGTCTAATCGGATGGTTGGGGACTCGGTGTCTCGGGCAAATTATGCAATTTCATACATCAACATGCATTAAACACAGGCCTTCCATATACTGCTTTTGATACTGCTGATGTGCCGCAGTTCGTTTTTGTCCATCAGACTCTTCACTGGTTTTACGTTTACACGACATATTTCCTCAGTATTCTACTTGCATTGCAACATTCAATAAAACTTCTAGCAAGTAACAGCGTCGGCAGTCGTCAACGGCATTACAGCGATGATAAAAACGAGGAAATATGTTAACACCAAAGATGTTATAACTATAATAATTATGTTACAACTGTAAGATATAACATCTCCTCATGTCAAAAACGAAAAATTTTACAAATAGATATTGGGATTCGTAAAATCCGTAATATTCAGTACAATTTCCGTATTGCCGTAGCAAATTCAAGAAAATCGTAGAAACTACGGAAATTCCGTAGCAGTTGGCATCTCTGGATATTGAACTGTGGCTAGACATAGACAAGGGTGAACCAGGCTTTCAAATGCTCAGCCAAGAAGTCGTTGCTGGGCCAATCAGGTTGATGACAAGAAATAAGAGGAGACGGTTCCAGCTAGTTCAAAACATTTGGTAACTAAGAGAACACTTGCATAACATAATTTTGATTATAAGAGCATCATCAGATCCAGAGGTGATTGCTTATTATTAATTTTTTTTTTCAATTTCAATCGCAATAACTAAAAAACATTACAAAAATGGGAACAACTGAAACTTAATGACTTTTCAAGCCCAATTTCCAATATATGGTAAGTACATACAATATTTCTCATTAAAATATTATAATATGTACTACAGAAAGTGCCTTATTTTTAAAATATTTATAAGACAAATAAATGGACTTTTGTTTTTATGGACAGTCCTTAGCCTCGTGTAGTCTGATAAATTGAGAGTTTACTGTGCTGAAATTACATGAGAATAGCTCAGAAATATTTCTCTAACACTGAGATACGAACTGGTAATCTTCAGTGATAATCATCGCCACAAACAGTTAAGATAAAAGATTGTCTGAGAACGAGAGGGGAAAGTTGAAGAACCTAAGTTCAAGTCTCACTGTCGAAGGAATTTTCTCTTAATTACTCGTATGGTAGGAATATTGTCCACTGGGACAGGTGACTATTACATAAAAACTAGATGTGAATCAAGGATAAGCACTGTGAAAACATATGAGGTAGCTAAGCATTACTAGAAAAGAATTCCCATAACCTTTAAGATTAAATATAATGAGAGAAATTAGACAATTAATTTCAAAATAACAGCAGAAAACAATCTGATCAGAAGGTACCTCCATCCACCACCAGAAAGATTACAAAGCATCCAGCAGTTCAGATCAGCTGAGGATGAGAACAAATATGTTCTACGATATCTGAAGTATTTATATTTGTAACAATAAAATATCACTATTGTTGGAATGTTGTCATGCAGGATACTAGAACACTGGCACAAAATTATGATGACAGATCCTGAAAGTCAGATGCCTTTCACCTGAACTTCAAACAAAAATGGCCATTTATGTTGTATTATACAGTGTCGGAGTTCGCGAATTATAACAGGATATACTTCAGATTAAATTGAAAATAAGTCAAGGAACTTTTTCTTTGGTGTTTGGTTTACTCAATAAAAAACAGCCCTGAATATTTAACTGTCAGTATCTCAATAAATATTTATTTTGTTAAAATGTCAACTACTGCCTAAGGTGGATAGATATTCAAACTTGAAACACATTTGTTTATTACATTTTTTCCCTTATTGGACTGTTTAAACATTAAACAATATTAGTCACTATTAATAGTAACAGATTATTACTCAAGGGTTGGACAATGTAGCAATCAGTGTGTTGGAGCAACCCTTTGTCGTAATGTGAGCAAGGTGGGTGGTTTGTTTGCAACATCATCTCAGTACCATGTGCCAATCCATGAACTCTCATAACCTTTGGCATTATTCTTGAACAGGTCAAGTGCTATTAGGTGATACAAATAAAAGCTTAGGAATCATGACTTGTTTTTGAAAGAATAATATCTAGTTTTCATACTAATATATCTGCAACTCAAGGAAAGCACGGCATCTGAACAGAAGAGTTCCAAACCCAAGATCTTTTACTGCAGTAGCTCAGCAAATATGAGACATAGGGAGCATAATTCCATGCCTTCACAACGGTTAAAAGCAGAGGAATCTATTTTTACAAATACTGCAAGCACACGAAGTATGGTATGTGCTGTTGGACTGTCAAATCGGTCTGTGGGAAATGTTCAGTGTTTCTGGTTAAATGATCATTCACCAAGTTTTCGAGTAGATAAGAAAACAATAGAATCCAGAATTTTCATCGCAAATATTGGTGACTGATGAGGAAAGTTTCACATGAACAGGGATTTTTACCTATTACAATGATCCTGCATGAGCCACTGAAAATCCAAACTAAATACAGCAAAATCACTTCTAGCACAGTTCTTACTTCTTAATTTATAGGTCCATTCACGTTACCATCAAGGTTGATGCAGGACAACAATATAAGCATTTTCTAAGTCACAATTTGTCTAATCTTTTGGATAATTTACCTCTTTTAACAAGACATTTTATCTAATCATATCTAATTTGTACCAGGAAGTCTTACTAGGATTCTCTTTAAACTTTAAAAATGAAACCAGTAAAATAAACTTTTTCTTCTGGTTATATTTCCACAATGTCCGCTGAAGAGGTGTGATTGGCAGAATGTCTGCCTTCCAACCCGGTGGCCTGGGTTCGACGGGGGAATGGATACACAAACAAGATATTAATAACAATATTATTTATGCAGTAAAAACACCAAAAACAAAATTGTTACTAGACATTTATGTTCAATTTAATCTGAAGTATTTCATGTTATAATTTGTGCACTCAAACCTGTAACAGCCTGTATTTTATCTGTTCCTTTTTGAGATATTCATGTTTACTGCAAGTGAAATCAGCTGTAACTATACAACTGTGATAGATTACCTTATTTTGTACTGTATACCTACTTCATAATGAAGATTAAACTCTGCATAGGAGTTAACCGTCTTTGAAATGTCACATCTTAGTAGAAGCATACAGAAAAGTCTACAAAATCGACATTCTACTGTATATAAGCATTTTCTACTGTATATATACTTAAATGTTCAGTAGTCCCTTTATCAATTAACTGGAGAACTGCAATGTTTATACGTTAAAAATGAAGCCACGACCATGCATGGTAGAGATGGCTACTGCCCAAAACCTGTGTTTGTGTTTGTCATCATATGCCATTTACTCAATCAAAACATGTGTTTAATTACATGATAGCTGTAACAGGATTCCTAATTTCTGAAGAAATTTTCACAAACTTCTAGCTTAGGGTGACGAGACATCTTTTTCCTGGACATGCCATCATTTATAACTTAGTTCTTTATCTGCAAACAAATTTTTAGTCTTCCAAAATATCCTTCTTTTTTTTTGGTAATAGTTGATGACTTTTTTTTACCCAATCTAGGTTCTTTTCAGTACAATTATAGCATGATGCATTCAGTAATAATTATTTTATCCTGTGAGCCAAAAAACATTTATAATAATATTACAGTCGGTTATTCATGCATGAATAATAATTATTTGAAGAAATAATTAGTTGGTAATTCTTACTAAAATTAGATTTTTTATGAATTACAAACATTTGGCAATATTGAGCATATCAGGTCCGACTTATGTTTATTTCAGAGTGTGAGTTCAACAAAATGCCTAAAAGGAAGTGTAGGATTTCTGTAAGTATATCTTGAGCAAACCTAAACTCCTGCAAGGGAATCATCCTCACAGAAATATCTGTGAACTTTGCACTTGGTTCTTAAGATCTACAATTTGATAAATTGTTAAGAATGTTTAATTTCATATTTATTAAAATTATTAATACACTCTGGCATTTCTAAACTCTTTATTTGTATAGTATCCATTTCTTCACTGCTTCCTAATTTTCCAACCCTACTTTCCTCTTTTTCGTGTAGGTAGATCTGGTCACCCTATTCTAGCTGAATGAAAGACTTCTTTTAAAGATTAAATTGAGCATTCATAAAAAATCTATATAGATTATACTATTTCGGTGTCTATCTCTCAAAATATTTATACAGATGTTACTTCTGGAAGGTAAAAAATAATAAATAAATTACAAAAACCTCATACTCAACTTAGTTCCATGTCATGATGGGTGGGAACATAATATACAAAGGCTAATGACTTGGATGCACAGACAAATTTAAATACAATTTTTCTTTAAAGTCATACAGTGAAACCTCGATTCATGTTCCATGTATTTTTTTGTTGTTTTTAAAATTCAATGCAGGACTTGGTAAAAATAACCATAATGTTCTTTTTGCTCCTGTTGTTCCTCATTCAATACAGTAGTTATTAATATCAGTTGCCCTATTTTTGAAGCAATACAATTTTCGACAATAATGTGTTGTCAGCTATGGTGATGAGGTCCGAAGTTTGCAGTTCAAACTTGGCTGTGGGCAATGGATTTTTCAGGATGTAAAAAATCTAGGCATGAAGTCATCTGGGTGGGACTATAAGCCATGGGTCCCATGTCATATACAGGGTGTTAATGAATAACACCGAAAAATTTTACCTGCATATAGATGGGACATAGACAAGCAACTTTTATTAGGAGATTTTTGCTCTATGACGTAAAATGTGTGTGCTACAGGGCATTAAAGTCATTATAATTTGGTGCTCATAAGTAAATAATTATGCGAAATAGGGTTAAACTTTTCATTACATTGACTTCATGCCTTCCTAATGATCCATAAAAACCTGATTCTTAATCATTCATCAACAGCTATTACATGAGTTATTATAATCTGCAAAATTTACAGACTAATTACATGACTGGCCATCACTGCATTATTCTTCTTTTATTCATAATTACTGACTAGTGTTAACAACGAAGTTCCTTTGTTTTTCATTTTTTTCTAATGTTAGAAGTCAGTGGCGGCCATGCCCTGGGAGATTTTATGCTGTAACAGGAAAAATTGAATCCATAGAGCAAAAATCTCCTAATAAAAGTTGCTTATCTATGTCTCCTCTATACACCGGTAAAATATTTTGGTGTTATTCATTAATACCCTATATTTAAGGCTAGTTAAAGAAATCAGAGTCTTCATACCAAATTTTCTGCTGCACTTTCATGCCCAAATAATACCTTAGTTTCCTGCCCTTAAGGAAATGGACTTAGCATCTGTTCTCCTTAGGAAAATAAGCATAACTAAATTAGTGTTCGGTAATAAGTGTAGTCTTTCACTTGGATCCCCAATACTCCATCCATGGTGTGGATATATTTATCCACACCACTACATTATAATTGTTTACACATAAGCAGAAAAAAGTAAGTAAAAAAATGTCTTGGTCCATAATTTTAACACAGCAACATTTTTTTCACAAACAAATGACAAAATACTAGCTTAGAAAAAGACCCAGCTTTGTTCAGGATTTGTATTTGGCTTCTACTTCAAAGGGAGCTTATACAGAACTCTAGGTCCAAGTATAGCCACTTAGGGATTGAAGTGAGAAAGAACAACTTATGACACTAAATGTTTCCTAAGAAAATGCAAGGTGTCACCTTTTAGTGCTCATAAGGACTTGCGATTTTACACTCTGTTGCATCTATAGGCATACCTGGTAGGGGCTGAGATAAGAAGAAACAGGAATTTCCCTAACAAAAAATTCTACTATGATTAAGAGACATTAATTTTCCATCTCCATGTTCCCATTAATCGTTTAGGGGCTGAAATCAAAAGAAAAAGAAACAAATATCACTTTCACATTTATGTCCCAAAAAATAGGGACACAATAATTTACTGTGCATATAAAACTAAAAATGTTTCATGCACTTTGTCTTTTTTACATGCTTAAGGGTTAAGCAAGAAGATTTGCAAAGAGAAGAATTTTAAATATAACCATAGGGGTGCCGCTGAAACATTGCACTTGACATTTTAGACCTTATGCTTCCAGTATTGCAGATTTACAAATGAACTACTTGACTTAGATCTGGTGACTAACAAGGAGAAGCCACTATAGCCACTCAGCTATATTCGGCTTTAAACATTGGATGCAGCTTCTAGTCACATATCTCTCATTTATGTTTATTTCCACACACTATGTCTTGATACTGACAAGCATATAATATATTTTAAAAACTGTTACGTTCATGTACACTGAAGAATTATGGGGACATAAGAAGAAGAATAATAGTTCACATCTGTAATATGCACACATATTCATCCATGTCCTTGAAGCTCAATGGCAGCACTGTGAAACAAAAGGCTGTGGGTTTGTCCCCTACAAAAATATTCAAATAGCATTTTTGTCTCAAGTAATTACTTGACTCAGAAAAAAAGTTCCTAATATTTTAAAAATGTAAATGAAGTGTGTAATTTTTTATTTTTAAAATTCACTGCCCTGTGTTTTTTTGTGTGGTACAATGCATAATTTATCAAATGTTTATAACTGTTATCAGTAATCAAACCATTAATGCCAGGCCAATTTCAAGGCTGCCTTTAGTGGCAAAACATATTACAAACCACTTTCAGGGTATATTTATAATTAATTCAACGAATTAAGTGTTGCCTATAATTTCATTATAATACACAACAAACTCCCTATAATGAGAGCCATGAGCATGGGGAATCAAATACATGCACAAATATACCGTAATATATTTATATTGTCACAATGCCGCGGAGCTTCGAGAAATCGACACATCTAGAAAGATGGCGGCCCTCTAAATGAACAGACTGGAGCCGCCTGCCGATGGGTGTGGCTTAGTGAGACACATCGCAGTGAGTGGACTATGCACTCTGGAGGAGAGGGGCTGCGTGCTAAGGGGTGTGACTGAGTGCCGCCACAAGCTTCCAGATCGTGCGCGGACAGAATCATAGCGACCTTAGCTCCAGAACATTCCACGGCCCTATATATAGAGCCCGTGAGCAAGCCGTGGAAGACAGTGTGAACAAGGTGTGTGTGTGTACTGAAGAGAGTGAACCGATGAACTGAGGGAACCGTTCTAGTGAACGCAGCGCACAGCGGAGTGTGACGGGTGGATCGTGTGTTGTGCAGCAAGGACTGTGTATGGCCCGACGTGGTATCGATGCTACCGTGACTTGGGAGTCTGCACAGTGTGTGTGAACGGAGACAGAGCTGTGATTTGGAATCAGCACAGTGGAAGTGAGCAACGAACAAGTGAACTGGAGAACAGTCAGGAGTTATCGGCTTGTGTATTGAGTATTGCTATTGGAAATAAAGGAACCTTCCTTCTTGAATAAGAAGACAAGTGTTCTGATTTCGAAACCCGACGAGCCCTTCTTACAATATATACACACACAGGATGGAAAGACTATAACTGTGCACATTTTAACAGCTTATTCTTTCAAAAAAAAAAAAAAAAAAATTCAAATAGCATTTTTGTCCCAAGTAATTACTTCAAAAACTCAGGAAAAAAGTCCCTAAACTTAAACCGTGCATTAAATCAATGAATATAATTAGTATTATAATTAAAATATTTCATTTTCATCAGATAAGGGTGACCTAGGTTACCAAATAACAAAACATATAAACAACATTATTTCAGAGGAATTGTGGTGTTCAATACAACTCATCAGAACTAAAGATGGCGCATCAAATACGCCGAAATCCATTTTCTATTTAAATAAAGACGCATCTTGGTTCCACACAGAAGAATCCAGCTTTCATCTACATCTGTAAATGCTGTTTTTGAGTGGATCAAGATAAGTTGTATGTTAAGGGTTAAGGCGGAACTTTATTAAATATTTATTATTATTAGTATTGTTTTAAATGTTTGTGCAATTTAATTACAAAAATTATTACGTGGACCATAAAATCTGCAGCATAAGGCAATGTTGGAGCGAGAGTGCCAATGCTTTGTTTTTATTTGCATGACAGAGGTAACTGCCATGCTGATATACGCTATTTTGCAATGCGCTGCTGCAATTCTGCAGAACCTTCAAAACCGTCAAAACCTAGTTATATCAAAACCAATAAATGTAATAAAAATACATAGGTTTTTATATTTATGGGATACGAACTTTCACCCCATAAACCAAAAGCACTGGGAAAAGTTGGATTAAATTATACGTTTCTCCCTTTACCCAGGTAACCTTAGGGTTCCCCAATCTCTATTAGGTCAGGATGAATTTCAAGCAAACAACACTTTTGGTGAGCTTTTATTCCTATTAGTGGAATTATAATAACTTCAAATGCTATTTAGTAAGGCTACTTGTTTTAACAGGATGCGACTGAATGGCACTTGGAATTAAACTAACCTAATCTAAAAATGGACATGTCCAAATCCTAATAAAATAAGAAGCCAGCTTTACCCCAAGGCATGAGGGTAAGAATTCATGCTTTATACCCAGACTGATGGCACCCAGGTAGACCTAGGTTTATCCAATTTTCTAGCGTTCCTCGTGACACACACACAGACAGAGATAGACACAGAGGCAGAGACACACAGAGAGAGACACAGAGAGGGACACAGAGAGAAACATAGAGAGAGAAGCAGAGAGAGAGACAGACAGACAGGCAGACAGACAGAGAGAGAGAGATACAGAGAGACAGACAGACAGACAGACAGACAGAGAGAGGAAAAAAACAAATGCTCTCAGGAGAAAATACAACAGAGCACAACAGATGACAATCTTAGACAACTTAGAAAACTACAGTACCTAGAAAGGAAAAGATCTTATGAATCCTTCATTAAAAAAGCTACATCCGAATCCTAGAAGCAATATTGGAATGGAACATCGTTATCTAATCCATGGAATGCAGCTTACAGGGAAAACCAAAACACACTTGCATGTTACAACTCTCAAAAAAGCCTGACGGAAACTACACACTGAACCTCAAAGGAACTATGAACCTCATGGTGAAATCCTTTATGCCAGAAGATGATGAAAGTAAGACACTGATTACCATAAGAAGTAATTCAACCACCAGACACAGAGGATGACAAACCATTCACATTATTCATAACAGGCTTGGCTTTCATAAAGTCTGTGCAAGGCAGGTCCCAAAACCGCCTAAGCACAATCGTGTGTCCATCTGCCAATGCTTAATGGACCACCATGCTAACAAAGGTGAAGATTTTTTGAAACCAATGCTGATAATCTGTCTGATCCTGGTTTTTAAACTGTCCATTTTGCGTTTCACCAGCTACGGTAACTTGGTTTTTCGATAATATCCAAGCTAATGCTTTACTGGTGAAATATCTGCCAGCAAAACAGGATAAACTAAGCTAACTGCGACATCAAGATGGCACGTAGGCGACTGGAACATCTGATCAATGTGAGAGATGATCCAAGTGACGGGGAATATGCAGCAGAACACATAATAAGGCATCCTAATGGATAAAGGAACGTGCACCGTACTTGGATATTTATGGTGACATTAATTTCTGCACAAGATTCAAGGGGAAAATGAAATTATCTGCTATACGCCATGCCCCCAAAACAGTGAGACATCGAGTGACCATTTGTAGAAATACTAGCTAGAGACAGAGTGAGGGGAAACTTTGCGTTGCTATGGCAAAGTGCACATTTCACGTCCAGATGTAGCCAATAGACAGTCTTCCCCCCAGCTGTTTCACACAACCGCCGCCAGATGACATTGGTTCTCTTATGAAAAATTTAAGGGTCAGACAAGTAGTAGACAAAAACCAAGCTTTTCAAAATCAAGGTGACAAACTACGTGGTGAAACCCAGAAGGTTTACTATTTGAGATAAAGATTAATCATAGTTTTTATTATCCACGATGCCGAGAAATTTTATCCGTGTTGGTGAACACAGCCCTGATAGTGGTAAGGGGACTAAGGAGTAGGATCAGATACTGCCATCTTCATTGACAAGGAACTTACACACCAGCTACAATATAGATTACTGGATTGATGCTCAAATAATCAGGCTGAATAGTTAGCAATATTGAAAGCAGCGGTCAGGTGGAAGGCCTAGTCCCTTGGGGGATGTAGCACCACGGAGTTCTGTTAGTTTAGTTTTTGGGTACTTTAGTAGAAAGGGAGCCAGGAGCTGTAGTGACAACAAGGTTGCTAACTTTCATACTTCCAAATATTGAAATGGTTATGATTTCACAAAGGTTGGAGCTATGGAAGCAATTCTTGTCCTAAGTTATACCTACAAATTTGTATATCAAAAGCATTGAATCTTTTATGAATTTAGAGATAGATTGATAATTATATTTGCACTATTTTTCAATTTACTTTTAATAACTTTGCAACCAATAACGCAATGAGAGCAGGAGGAGTTTGGTTTTGCAGCAAACATTATGGGCTTTCAGAAAATCACCTAACACACTGGTAATTTCCTCATAGTTTTTTTAAGATATTTGTGAAATCCAAACATATGCATGTTGATATTTTGCTTAAGGGGTGGAAAAGGGGTATAAAGGCCCGTGCCCACATGAGAGCTGAGTGTGCAAGAAACTCTCGAGAGTAATTTCAGGTGGTGTGTCCACTAGAGAGCGCTAGTCCAATCCTGAGAGTAGCTGAGAGTAAAACTCGTGACATTACTCTCAGAATCGTGTCCACTTGAAACAAATATCGCGCGACTTTTCATCTCGTATTTATGGACAAGGTGGACGCACAACAATGTGTTATTCGTTGTTAATATTAATGTAAGCATTTTTTGAGGGCTTGCTGAATGCTTTTAAGAGAATCCATTCATTTAATTATTACGCGTTTAGAAAAATTTGACAATCTAATATTGTCAGGATATCATCAGAACATCACGAAGTATTAGTGAATTCGATAGGCCCACAAATTAACTAAAAAGACACTGAAATGTGATACGAGATTCTTGTTAAATATAAACTAATTGTGACTCTATGCTTTTCTGGCATCAAGCATGCAATTTTTAATATATAGCTTGTCAAATCGAGTGGAGTGATCCTATTAAACTGTGAATCTAAGCTACGTGCACCTACATGGACGGATAGGTCTACTATTTAGACTCTGCGTCCACGAAAACCAAGAGCAGCAAAAGCATTTTGTGCATCACTGTTACATGTCTCTACTTTTTATATGCAAGACTCTAATCTACAGACATGAGGATTACTGCACCCATTACAGCCTTCATCGCCTCAGAATATTCTGTAGAGGAATCAATGATCGCCCGTACTGAACCATGGAGATTATCAGTGTTTCATTATGTTTCATAAATGAATGTAAAAATTTTATTATTGTTCAGTTTTCCCCTTATAAACTAACTACATTTTTTCGTGATCAACATATGATCATTTAACGATATTATAATCCATTATCATTGAGTATTATTCGATGTAGATTTCGTTTTTACAAAATATAAATAAATATTGAAGGCAAATTAAATAATTTTATCATATGGTGGGCATAATATACTCATTATCCACTCACAGAGAACTCTCAGCTATATGAAACAGATTCGTATAGTGTGAGCTGCTCTCGGAGATTTTTGCAAAGGCATGTCCACCTGTGAGTTGACTCTCAGAATGTACTCTCCACTACCTCTCAAACAGTGCTCTCAGACGTGTGTCCACATACCGAAATGCAACTCTCGAGAGTTTCTCACTCTCTCAGCTCTCATGTGGACACGAGCCTTAAGGTTTTCGTTCTCCCAAATTGTATGTAGACATGCTGTGTTTTTTCTCTTGTTTTGAAGGAATAAAATGGTGGATTTGTATTTAAAAATAAAAAAATACATTAAAATAAAAATAATAAAAACCACACAAACATAAAATGGACACTAATCTTCTGAAAGTGGTTATGGATGCTGATATCCACAGGTAGCATGCTGTACAAAAAGTGACATTTTAAATTTCCTGCAGTTATTTCTTCTTGTAAGATATAACAATGCATTTGATGTTTTGATTCCTGAAGTCAATAACAACAATTTCTAAGCAAAGTATGATGAAATAAATTACAGGAAACTCAAAATCATCTCACTTCTCATACAGAAAGTCACCTGTGATGTACTGCTTGCAAGGGGTAAGTAGAATTATAACTCATTCACACTCGCTGTGTGTACTGTAGGCTAAGCTGGAAAGGCAGTCAGACTGAAAAATTCAATGCCATAGCTATGATCTGAACCACAGATGTTCGGCTCTCCATGCTGCTGCTCTGCCACTTGAGCTACCATGGCAACAAACCACTACAATATTAAATTCTCCAACTGATTCACATGTCCTGATATACCACCAGGTGTTCTCAATATTGAGATCACAACCCAGTGGTGACTTACAAATACTGAGTACCGTATTTTTCGAACCATAAGACGCACCTTGATTTTAGCATGGAAATTGAAAGGAAAAGAATTCTACGAAAAATTTTGAAGGGAATAATATACTTCATTGCATAAACAATTATAACCTTGTACAATAGAATCAGTGTAAATAACTTCTAACTTAAAACCTGCGTTGTACAAAAATCTCTTCTGTACAGTTGGCATCGTGTAAATTTTAACTGAACTGAACTCATTTCTCATAAAGACTGAAAATACTTTACACCCTCTAACGCAGAATTCATCATACGGTAGGTATGGCAGGACAAGGAGGAGACAACTCTTTTCGTATTAAAGAACTCAAAGTTCCTTTATTTTCGCATTGTATACCTGGCTTCCAGCTACCCTCATTTTAAGATTATGACAAATGCACTGATGTACAGTCTGTGCCGAAATTTGCAACTAACCTATCCTTACAACACGTTCTTTATGATTATGGTATTACCACCATTTTACCACGATTTTAATTTTTTTAAATGTATTTCGGACCATTAGACGCACCCAACTTTCAAGGCTCTGTTTTCAAGGTAAAAAAGTGCGTAAAATACGGTACTTTAAGACCCGGCTTTATTGTAAACCACTACTATGTCGCAGTGGAATGACGATTCCTTTACTTGCTATGTGTAGGCTAAGCTGGAAAGGTAGAGTCAGACTGGAAAATCCAATGCCACAGCCAAGATCTAAACAGATCGCCTCTCTGTGCAGCTGTTCTGTTACTGGAGCTACCATAGCAACTTGCCAGCACAACATTAAATTCACCAACTAACTCACATTATTGCTTTGAATTTTTAAGTCTCTACCATTCCAAGGGCAACACATTAAGGCCCAGTATTATACACAGTGAATTTGAATCTGGCGAGTCTAACAAGGGGATGGTACGAACCTTCATGTCGAAACCCACCCTCAAATTTTGTACACATGTAGGTCATCCTAAAATGGAATAGTACACAAAAAATTAGCTGCCAGTTTGAACTGTGAGACCATTAAATTGAAGCTTGAAATTTGGAAGCGACCTAGTTGGTTTTCCTGGATCTTTGTAGCGACTACTGCAACTTACGTGACTCATTCTTATCATATCTTCTTGCTATAGCAGTATAAACAACGACCGTAGTGATGAATTGCGATCTGTGTGTCTGTCAGTTAATAGAAGGAAGTCACCATGAGTGTCTCTACAGACGTGTTGAATCCTATTAATCAGCATAGGCGCCGACTTAGGGGGGGCAAGGTACTTTCTGCCCCCCCCCCAAGACTTAAGATTTTATCATGTAAGGCCTATGTATAGCTACTGAAAATCGAGTTCTTGCCCCCCCCCCAGAAATATTTCCAAGTCGGTGCCTCTGTATTAATGTGCTTTCAGTTGCTATAAACTATCGAACCAACACAGGTGTGAAGAAGCAGAATGTGATATGGGAGCACTTGTTTCAATGTGCATGGTGCAAAGCAAATTTGTGCATTTCCCATTCTATCGACACTAGGCACTTCTGTTTCACATTTATTGAATAGTAAAGTTTAAAACAAGCTGTTCTGTGCACGGGGAAGTGACCATGCAACTGTATACTGTGACTACAGTGTTGTGTTGCGCCGACTGCCCTCATGCCTCGCTCAAGACCTTGTACCTCAGCCACAGACCGCATCCCTGCAGGACGGGATGAGGCGCTCTGACAATGCTGTTTTCGCGATATTGTGACGTGATTTTCATAGACTTGCAGTTCGAACTGGCAGCTAATTTTTTGTGTACTGTTCCATTTTAGGATGACCTACATGTGTACAAAATTTGAGGGTGGGTTTCGACATGAAGGTTCGTACCATCCCTTGTAAGCACTGTAATGCTACAAGTGGCTGCAAAGAGAGACAGTACATGTCCTTGAGGTTTGGCCGTGCAGTCTAAGTATCACTCACTTCTGGCTAGAGTGAATGACAGCTCAGAACGTAGCAGGTTTGAATCTCCATCAGTGCAGTGCTAACGTGCCAGTGGTATAGGATGGGGTGGGCCCACGTAAAACAAGTGGTATAGGGCAAGCGTGGATGTTGACAGGGTGTGTTACCACTATTACTGACTAAAAAAAATTATTTTCTTTAGGTGAAAAAAAAATAAATAAATAAAAACACATTGAATTTTTTTTTTGGGTTACATATCTATTTTATTTCACATAAATATGTACATGTCATAAGTAATTTTGAATCTTAAAATAAGCTGACAGCTAATTTTATCAGTTTAGAACCCCAATGTAACCAGTTTGATAAATTCAAACTGATGACACTAGTGGGCTAAACGCCCTATGGCATGTGTGGTAGTGAACGTATTAAGTATTACCTAATTCAATTTTACTTACTACCCATTCAACAGGTACTATAGGTAGAGGAAGTATTGTGACTGACTCGGTTTCAAAGTTGCTTTTTCAACATAAAGTACACTTTTCGAAGCCCCCGAACCCAAAAAAGTTTAGGTACCTTCTGGGAATGCAGCACGAAGATTGGTGACAACATTCTCTTACTTTTAATGCTACTTTACATGAAAAAAATCTTGTTTTTTTTGCGATTTTTTAAAAGGGCTCTAACAATTTTGGTTAAATATTGTACATGAGGTGGTTACACTAAGAGCTTTTATTTGAAACACTTTTTTTTTTTTTCACAAAAATTCTATGAAGGGTAGTTATAAGCCAGGCATTGTTCACGGAAACTTGGTTTTAGTCTCTTGAACGCTAAACCTTTGCATCAAGCTAAAACAACTGAATACGTACTCCTTGCAACACGACCTCTTATTCCATAGCAGCAGCACTTGAAATAAGAAAGGTGTATTACCCATGCTTAGGGTGAAGAAAGTTATATGAGTGCAATACATTGGGTTTAATGTAATTCTGCAATGTGACAAGAAGTGTAGTAACTACTTTCTCTTCATTTTAACAACCACTTTACTTGAAAAGAATGTCATTTTGCTAAACTTGAGAATAAGGTGACCGCCGTCACAGCCAGGCTGTACCGAGTGGGACCAAGTCTACAATGTCGCCAATATTACGAACATGATTACATGCCAATTGAATTTGGCAGATAAACGACTGTTGTAAAAAAGCTTCTGCATTAAGAATTCTAGGTCCCTGACAGGTTATGTTAGGTTAGGAACAGTCATGTTAGTTTAGCAGCAGTATTCTGCATAGTGCGGGGAGGTTTGTGCCAAGTAACGATGTTTTACAAAAGGCTTGGAAGGGTAATAAGGCTTCTAGAAGTAGTGACAGCCAAATTCTAGGTCAGTGACAGGTTATGTTAGGTTAGGAACATTTGTGTTAGTTTAGGAGCAATATACTGAATTGCGCGAGGTTTATTATGACTCACATTAAAAATTTTCTGCGACGGGAAATTTTACCCTTGCATCGATCGTTTCTCTTTTGTTCCCCGCAGCTCGGAGGGGCATGATCGCTAATTGCAGAGCATAGTGAAGTTGAAGATGAACCCAACAGCCTAGAAAAACAACTGATAGAAGTGAGCAAGCTCCTCACTGGGGCAGAACCATAGGATAACAGCCTAACTTCTCTTACATCTGCCCCTGATCATTGTCCCATTCTATGACCTTAAGTGAAAGAAGATTTATACCTGTACATATAGTACAGTATCACTCACATAGTGGTGGGTTGTTTTTTTGTCATGTCGCAAAAAAGAAAAGCCTATTCTGTTACTGATAAACTGAAAATCATTGAATGTCTAAACCTCTCAAGCTGGACATGTAAATGCTGCAGAGCCAACTCTGAGATTACTGTCTGCCGGTAATTATATGCTACGCACATTTTGCCTTGTAACTTATAATTAGTGCTACCTAAATATATATAATAACACAAATTTTGCCTTGTTACTTATAATTAGTGCTACCTAAATATATAAGCTTTCAAACAGTCAATCAAAGTTGGCAGTCAGGACAGCAATATGCATTGTCTCCTTTCATTCTTTTATGCCTTTTGAGTTTCTCATTTTTTACCCCGTGGGCAGTATTTTTTCTATGAAATGTCTCCCTCTGTGACAAGTTTTGGGGTAGATTTACTGCAGGCTGACCTTGTCTGCATTTGTTAACATCCCTGCTATATCTATAGGAAAAGGAAGCATAATGCTGGAGTGTGAGCAAGTGGTTTGCCGGCTTAAATTAAGAATTTCTTCTGTACTGCCAGCTGTTTAACCCCTTATATTTACAGCTAGCAAGACAAAAAATATTTCCACACATGGAGTGAGGATCTGGGTTCATCTGTGTGAAAATAGTTCCAAATTTTGTCAATGCATGACTGAAATGCTCAAAGCGTTCTTAGTACGTCAAACCAGCCCAGAGGAAGTACTCATGCGCTGCGTTCTCAGCATGTCAAACTGGCTCTAAAGATTAAGAATGGTGAATTAAAAGCGAGTTTGTCTCATGAGTGCGACACTTCAGAAGGAACAGCTCGAGGTTGGATTAAAGGAAAGACTGAACTTCAAAGTTCTGTGGGCACAATTTCCTTTATCCCACGAAAAGTAAATTTATCAACTTTTAATATTAATATTAGATGGAAAGCTACAGTGAAGTGCTGATAGCTGTAGCAAGACTGAGATCGGAAATATACACACTAAACTTCACTAAAAGGTATATTTACCCATTGAAATGATCATCCTGGGTAAATATACCTTTTAGTGAAGTTTAGTGTGTATATTTCCGATCTCAATCTTGCTACAGTTATCAACTTTTCTTGGCCTAGCAGTGGTTATATTATCTGTAGGAATAAAGATGAAAAACAGGCGAGTCATTTTAATTGTGTTTACATTACAAAAAGTAGTAAAAGGTAAAACATCCTCCGTCCTGTTACCTATTAATGATTTATTGTGTCCTTTCAATACACCGCGGTCAAGCTGTAAGGAGTGGGCAAGGTATATCCCCCTCATCCCCCTGTGTTACAAGGGGCTTCTACTGTATTATGTATTGTAATATATTATACTAAGAAATAAAACTTGTATTCAGGTACCAGTAGAAGAAGTTACATGTTTCACATCAGATTTTTATTGCAAGTAGTGAACTCTGTATAACAAATGGATTACAGATGCAGACCAATAGCTATAAAAGATTGTCATTACAAATTGGAAATGCTTGACAAATTTGATAATGGCTTATCAATCAAGCAAAAATAACACTAGTCAAATCAGTCTCACTTTAAGGCAGTGTGATTTGCCATTTGCCATTTGCCATTATGGTACATGGCATGAATAGACTTGAAACAGCAAGACATTCCATCCATTGCATAATCACTTCTTACTTGTCTCAACTTCCATAACACAGGAAAATAAAATCTTATGAAAGTTATTTTTGGGATGCCAGAACATAGATCTTGATTCCTGGAAAGCAACCCCAGCTATTTCCCATTCCCAAACTTCAATACAATTCTGCATTATCATTTGTATAAATTTCTTTAAAAGAATGCCTCGAGGTTTCACTATATCCACATGCACTTAACACATCAGATGGCAAAATGATTGTTTATAATGATATACAGAGTATGTAGATCTTTCCTAAATATTCTGAGCATGTGTTCCCAACAACAAAATGGTAAAACATTTCCAAATAAACATGGTCTTGTAGATATTTAGTTAGGGAGTTTATCATTCCACTGTGACTTGAGTTTTGTTGTGAGTTTTGTTGAGAGTTTTGTTTCATGCTAAATTGTATTAATTTTTCTTTTAAAACAGGCCATGAGATTTGTTTCAATTTTTCTAACCTTTTAAGATAACTAATGATGCACATACTCCAATTTATGTGGTAGTTTACTTTCAATGTTAGCCTAATTGTAAACAATAAGTGATGCATTTGCAAGGCCAAGTTTATAATAAATTTTTTAAAGCTTTTGCCGTTAGGAAAACATTCCCAAAATTACATGCATACGCCCTCTACCCTGTTTCATAAATGATGGTACAAATATACAAGGGTACACCAAAAAGTCTCAGTAAACATGGGTCTGCAAATGAAAAAATTTTGAAATAAATACAAATGTGTAAGATGACATAAACAAAGTTGACAATTTTTCATTTAATTTTCTTGTGTTCTGGATCTTTCTCCACATCTTCAGATGATAGCTAACAGACAGATTTTTTTTGCAAGTTCCTGATGAATTACCGAGTGTAAATTTTATGAATTTCAAACTGTAATAAGCTTTCTTCTTGTGATACCATATTTATCTGAATATAAGTTGAATTTTTTCTCCCTAGTGCTTGCGAAGAATATAATGTACAAAAATGCAAACGTAGAAGATTGATCTACTATAGCCGGTTCCACTGCTCCCAGCGATAACCACAACCATAGCAATTTTTATTGCCAGCAGTCAAAATCACCTATCAATATTATCTCAAATCAGAAGGAAACATAAACAAGCTTTGTTTAGAATTATTAGAACCACACATATTGCATATACAAGGCATATGATGTTCATTTTATAATTTGTAGACTTCTGTACTGTGTGAATGGTTTCAGACTTTTTCTCCCATCCTTTTGTGACAGCGATATTATGTAACATTCCAGTTCAATGAATGGTTATGTTGATAAAAGACCTTAATATCTGCTCAGTTACAGGCTCATCAATGAAAGCTTATGAATAAAATTTTAAACCGATAGTAATTAAAAGTGTAGAACTTACAAACAATAGAAAATTCACGCATTGATGAGTGATATTTAAGCATTTCTGTAACTCTCATTTATAATAGATTTATAATGTTATATATGGTACTGCCGTTTGAAATTGGAGATTTTCTTCTGCATAATTTTATCCCTTCAATATTTTCCTGATTCTCACGTATCTTTCACACAGAAACTATTTTACTTTAATAATAAGAAAATTCCTCAGTCAAATTATTTTACTGTGTGGAAATTTTTTTTTTTCATATAGTACAGTGGCTTACTTCTGATGGTTCAGATTTTTCTGAGCATGGCATACAGGCTCTCTTATTCATGCCTGGCGAAAATGAACAAAATATGGCAGTGGTCATATGGAAAAATAACAGTAGGGAGCTGAAAACTTGCTCTATACCATATTGGTATACTCTCTGCATTTCTTGCAGTTCCATGAAAATACATAGGAGACATTATTCTCGGAACATCCTTTGTAATTTGACCTCGTTACAACAATCAGCCATTCTGCAGCATAATGTGATTTTGTGGATTTGTTAGTCACGAACACTACGAATCCAAAGCAATTTATTCAAAAACATAATTTGCAGGCCTATATTTAGTGATGTTTATTTTTGTGTATTTTTCACCCCTCGTTTGTACCCTAATTTATGAAGCATGCATTCAAGCAACTTTATGACCAAGTTTATGACCCTACCAGTGATATGAATCATATGACCAATTACCTTGATGTTGGTGATGTATGTACTGCACTGCAGCTTGCTGCATGCTGGTTGGTTGCATCATGGGATGATGTGGATTGTGTGCACCAGGAGGCAATTGCCCTGTCGGCAGTATTGGGCACATAATAGGGAACGAATGCGGTGGACCACTACCTGGGTGGCCTTGTGGTGGCCCAGGTGGTGGCTGCTGGTATGTAGCAGGTGGTGCTCCAGCAGGAGACTGTGGATGTCCACCTTGGGGATGGTGGTGATAAGCACCTCCACCAGCACCACCAGCGTTGCCTGGAGCTCCCACTGGAGTGTGTGGTGGGCCTGGAGGATTAGGAGTACCTCCTTGCGCCGGGGAAGGACCACCGGGATTTGGTGGACCCTGCTGTGAGGGTCCTGGAGGGGGTGGTGGGTGGGCATGATGATGGGGGTGGGGATGGTGGGCATGAGCATGATGTGGTGGCCCCATAGCTGACGGTGGGGCAGGAGACATGTATGGAAGTTGATGAGGCCCTGGTGGAGGCTGTGGCCCAGGTGACTCATGGTGATAACTCATAGATGTTGGAACAGCCATGGGGACCATACCTGCTCCCTGTTGTGCAGCTACCATTCGAACAACCTGTAATTACAGAAATGAGTTACAGATTATAGTGTTTTCAAAAGAGAGAATGCTCCTCCCATCCTCTACATTCACTTGTTTTGTATTCAGCTGTAGTAGCAAATAGTGGATATGCAAATGTCGTGGTTTCCCTTATGTACAGTGAAACACAGGTCCTTTCTACTAACGTACAGTATTACCAGAGACTAAACAGAGAGGCTATTGAAATCTTTAAACACCATAACAACTTTAATAGAAAGGAGGAAGGCCTAAGGATCAGCAAGTTTTGGCACCCGATATTACGGGAAGTAGCAGTACTGCAGCCCAAGATGGACCTCGCTGGCAACCACCCCCCACTCCAGAATCAGGATATAAATACCGGTGCCCAACAGCATCAGCACGCAGTCTGCAGCTCAAGCTCATAAGAAGACATCGCTCCAGTCAACACTTGAGCAACCTCTGAGGATGCCTGCCATAGTAGCGGGTGAAACGTCAGGTCCCAGCATGGCCTAACAGCCCGGAAGTTTTCAAATCATATGAACAATTATATTAATTTTAAAATCAAGTTGTCTATTAAATGGGCATAAACTTTAATTATTGACATAACTTTCAAATTTAACTCGACCATTTAGTGCTCCTTTACCAACTCTATAACTGAAATATGACGTTAAATTACAAATATGACCTAAATATGACCAATACCATGAAAATGACCAAAATATGACTTTATATGCAAAACAAAAACTGTCCGAATAGGATAATAACCATGCAATTTGTGTTTAATTTGTGTTTGCAGTGAGAAAGGCGGTCAAGATAAAAATATGACATGTCATGAACATCCGAACCCAAATCATAACTATATGATCTATGCAAATGCTTGTAACGTATTAACTGGTAAAAATTCAAATACATTACCAAAATGCAGGCCTACATAATAAGGGGTGATACTGTAATTTGAGGAAGCAATAGTAACAATAGTAGGTTTAACTTAGACCTTCAATAGTGCTGTATTTATGATTCAGTGCTTAACTGGCTGATGATATCAAAAGGTTATATTGTACCAGAAATAAAGAGAGTCTATGTATTTATATTATAATATAGAATCCTGCTAATCTGAAATCCTGGATAAACTGAATCCAAATTCCAAAGACCTCACAATTCTAAAATTCAGTCAGACAAAGAAGAAAGAAGTCAGTTTTAACAATGGTGCACACATATTACACTTCCTGACTATGAAAGTTTGGGTGGGTATCACAGCTAATGATTTTATTTAAATAAAGTATACTTCTGTAGGAAACTTTAAAGGCAAACTTAAAAAATGTAGAAGTTCAAAGGTTACTTACATGTTGATACGAGGACTGAGGAGCTAGATGGCCTTGTGGTGCGTACGGCACAGTGAACTGTGTGTGTATAGGAGCAGGTGCCAATAACGGCTGCCCTGTAGCTGCGGCGACTTGCATTTGTGATGCAATATCCGGGCGATGAGGCATCACTTGCACTATGGAAAAAATAAATACCTTTTTAGCAATGTAATCTATTTTCATTTCTTTTCCAACTGTTGTACAGAATTAAGCTTGTTGCACGTGATCATCCTGGGAAAACTAACTTTTTTCAATTCTTTAAATAATATTAGTCATCCTTTAAAATTTAGAAATTTGCAGTATAATGGCCGAAGCACATCTTCTGTGAGTGATAATGTGTTTTCTATTGCCTTTGATTCTAGGAAATAATATCACATGTTAATGTGTGTTGGCATTTTAAACCGACATTGTTTTAAATAACCTTAGGAGATATTAACACTTTTTTAGCCAATATTTTTCTCTTAAAGCAGATAGCAAAGTAAATCCTCCCTATGCTGAGTGAGGTTTCTAGGTCATGTTGCAACTGAAATAGCTTCTAACTGCAATTTTCTATTAGCAAAATCTTGATCACAAAGTTGTCAATAGTACATTATTTAAAATTACAAAGTTTTCAGAAGTACATTTCTACAGATTAATAATAATATACTACATGGTGTTACCTTATCACTGTTTAACACTTTCCGCACAATGCCCGTATGTGATACGTTCCGCATTTTACTCCCGCGTGAACCAAGACCGTATCCCTTACGTTGCGCGCGATCCCGTGCTAAGCAATGGGAGAATACTGGTGTAATACAGGATTTGAACAGATAAACACAAAGCTTAGTTTATGAACTTCCCAACAGAGTGTGCTTCATACACTTATCGATTCTTGTATCAATTTATATAGACTTTTTTTATCGAATTTATATCGGCCTACTGCGATTACCAAAACATCAACAAGAAGCTAGGTTAGAATTCGTGAAGATGTCCAAGAATATCACAAACGTGTTAATTACTAGACAACATGCAACCAAAATGTTGTCAGAATTCTATATTATGTATTGTTTCAGTAATTTTAGTTAGTACTTTTACAATAAATAGGTTTTTAACCCTCCAAACCTTGAAAAAATTATTTCCGAAAAAAGTAAATCCTCAAAAGAGCCTCCCATTTATTTGCCTGTGATATATTTATATGAGAGTGAATACAATAAAGAATATCATTTCTAGAAAGAGGAAGTTTCAATCTTCATGGGTAAGTAATGCATTATTTTGTAATACATATTGTATGTTTTTTTTAAAAAATCACAAAATCGGAAGAAAACGCCCGGTTCACAGGATGAAAACGCTGAAAGATGGTGTGGTGCGGAAAGTGTTAACTTAACTCCTATTATTATAAATAAATTAACCCAATGATTGCACTACAGTATTTTTCAAATGAGAAGCGATTTCCTTCACCGCTAATCACGTGTAAGACCTAACGAAGTGTCGCCAGCAGTAAGAGTCTCCCCTCCGTCTCGCCGTCTCTGATTGGACTGCATATCTAAGCAGGAGAAGGACAAATTGTTTGTCATCTGCAAAACACTGTAGTTCTTTGCCTAATGACTTTGGGTCTTGGGAGAAAAGAAAGAAGGGGGAAAAAAAAACTTTCAATCTAAATGTGACCGGAAGTTATAAAAGTGTAATTATTATTAAACATTGTAATAAATAATAGTTATAAAAAATATATGCAACTTCATTACTAATGGGAAACTGAGATACTCTTTCCTGAAATAAAAATGTACATAATATCTGTAACTATATATTTTTTTTCTTAAATTCCCGATAATCTGGCAGTTGTCTGGTCCCAAATATGTCGGATTATCAAGATTGTGCTGCACTATGAAATAATTAGGTCTATAAACCTAATCAGAGTTCTCTGGCAGTGGTGTAACTCATTCCCAAAATCCAAATCATCTGACACCAGCTCCACTTCCATATCAGAACCAGCATCCAAACTTTCAAATAAACTGATTTTAACCTTTCGACATGGTACAGTGTCACACACAAACAGAATCCCACATTCCTTCATCGCTACATGCTTAATTTCCTTTGCCACACTGATTAACTTTAGCTAGAATAGTACTTTTCACCAAGTCATCAATGTTACCTAAAAGCTAAAACACTGTGTGGCTTCTGAACCTTCCTTGGAATTTTCACTGCACCAGAGTCTCTGTTCTCACTACATACTTTCCAGATACTTCTGGTGGATATACCGGTGAATTTTAATGTGAGTTTTCTCAAAAACAAGTGCAATCCATTAAAAACATTCAGCATTACCGGTATTTCCTTTTATCCACTTCGCAAAGATTTACTTTTCTTATTTTTAATTATGCCACTTGGACCGAGTTAAATTCCAGTCATTAGAGAGTTTTTGCCATAGCGTGCTGGCGGATACGGTACACACTAATGTCACGTGATCGAATACGGTAAATGGAATAACATCTTGTGCTAAGACGGAGTTTTTGCCAGCGTAAATTGATACGGTACGGTAAGGGTAACAGAGAAAATGGAGGAATTGCTTCGGATTGATGCACTTGAAGGTTTTAATAATGACTTATTGCAGGATATGATAACTTATTGTTCCCCGAATGCGATAGGCCTATGTTTAAACTTAATTGTCCATTGTTTCTGTTATAATCCTACAGATATATGAATTTCCTAGCACCTCATAACAGGATAAAAATATCAACATAACCTCAAAGTGGAATTTTAATCAGAAAAATATGTTAACATGTAAAAATTTATCAACACTGCTACGTAATATAATAATTACAATTTGAGTTGAACTTAGACACTTATGCTTCACTTACCAACTTTTTGGTAGAACATGTTTCAAGGACCCTTGTCCCCATCCTCGGCTACGTGTCCAACGTAGCCGAGGATGGGGACAAGGGTCCTTGAAACATGTTCTACCAAAAAGTTGGTAAGTGAAGCATAAGTGTCTAAGTTCAACTCAAATTGTAATTATTATATTATAGTTGCTTCACTGTATATGTTCCATCATTTTTTAAATTTTTAAATACTGCTACGTAAGTTTATTGAAATGTTTCTGGGTATGTTACATGCATTAAATTATCTGCAGTGGTTTATTATACTAGAAATAATTGAGCCTATAAATACACATCATTGAAAATCTTATGTAATTTTCGGAATTAAAATCATATAAGATTATAGCTACATGTCACAAGTAGCCTAGGCAAAGAAATATTTTGTATAATATCAGTAAATATTATACAAGAAGTAATTTTATAGTGGCATCTTATCAGTTGAACTCTCATAAATTGAGAGTTCAACTTGTGTGACGTAAAGTAAATGGGCCTATACATTATTGTAAGAGTTACATTTGTAGGTTTAGGTCATATTGTATGCTATTCTTATTTAAGTTAATTGGACACCAGAAGATTGTAGGTTTGTGTAAACACTAATCAAAAACATACACTTAACACATCACACTGCAAAGAGAAACTGAAGAGCATGCTTTCAGGTTAATAGGCCTAGGTATACAATACTTTTCGTTGTGCAGTTTCCAATTCTCTTTCGTCTAGTTCTAGTTCCTTCTGTTATAGATTGCTATCAGCTTTTTGCGTTTGGTATAAAAACGCTGAACTAGTCTTTTCTAGTATAGATTCCCTGCGTCTACTTTCCCTCATTTGAGTTAGATCTAAGAAAACTAAAGTTGAAACCTTGGGCAATCAGCTGACCATTGGAAGTAGGGTGGGGTTCTATCTAGCTCTTTATTGAAGGTTAAACCACTGCTGTGTGGTGGGATGTCATCCACAATCACGTCATTGTTTATATACTGATTATTTATGCCAGCTATAATATCAATACTGTACAATGCATCTCCCCTGTCTTCTAGTCCTCTCCTTCTTGAAGCTGATTCACCAGACTCCTTTTTAACCTTAAATGCGTTAGACATGTCTGAAATTATTGCAATTTCCTTCCAAAAACTCGGGATCATCATAAGGATTTGAACCAATAACCTCATGCAAGAGAATCAAGTTGTTATTTTTGTTAAAGCGAAGTCTTTCCTGTTTTTCTGGATTCATGTCTATTACCGTAAACTTCACGTTAATCTGTCCGAAATAACGTGTCACCTTAACAGATATAGCGTCACGGTAAACCGGCGCATGCGCAGAGCATCCATCACGTGACTTTAGCGTTTACGGTAACTTAACGTAAGCTGGGCAAAAACTCTCTAATATGTTTGTACAATGATACACAATGCTTCCTGCAGACTGGGTTATAAATTATAAATGCCTAGTTTTGCCATACACTGACAAATTTGTAATAAGTTGATATTGTTACATTAATAATGTTTATCGCATTATATGAGCTTTTACTATTATAAAAATCAAATCTAGTACAGGACTATAATGTCTTATAGCATGATGTGTGCTGCAGTTCAAATCACGGGCATTTTTTTACATGAACTTGCATTCTCAAAATGAGTTTAATTTCCTTTGCCACATTGATTAACTTTAGCTAACTTAGTTAGTTTTCCTATTTCTTAATACTACCCCTGGAAGATTTTACTTTATCGTGGAATTTCAAGCTTATTGCCTATGAATTAGGTGAGATGTATGACAAGGTAATATTCAAGAAGAAATATATTAATTAAAGAAAAATAAAATTCAACTTACTTTTACGGTACCGATTGCTTTGATTTTGTGGTTGAAATGCTTGAGGCTGATTAGTTGCTGTTACGACATAAGTTGGCATAACCATGGTAGCAGTCATACCAGCAGGAGCGCCAGGAGGAGCAGCACAATACTGGGGTGTCTGTGGGGTATGTGGCCTTGACTGCGTGGGTGTGCTCGGAGAACGCTAAATGAACAAAAATATAAAAACACATACAGAAAACTATAAATTGCACAAAAAGATAAATTTTCCAAGTAGTATCATTCTCACTACAATTAGCCAGCTTATATGGCTCATGTTAGCTTTGACAAAATTGTTTTGGTTACTAGGTTAGAGTCATTGGAGCAATTTACCGTATTTACCAGACTATAAGATAATCCTATTTTGAAGAGGATTCTTATGATTTTTTCTTATTTTTAACTAATTCTGACTAAATTACAAATTATGTTATCAACATAGAAATCTTAAGATAAAAATAATTAACACTACTATTGTAAACCTATGCCAATTATAGTAATAAAAGAACAAATAAAATAAACAAAAGCTAATGCAGTGAAATCTCAGTATAAAGCAAATCAGAAAAACAATTTATTTATAATCTTAATACATAATATCTTGCAGAACACTCACTATTTCATTATTATTCATTACTAGTAACCGGCTTTCGATAGGACCTTCTTATCATCGTCAGCTACATCCAACTGTGGTTTCACGAGTTTCCCAATTTGGCCCAACTCATTCTCCCCTGGGCTGTCAAAATTCTAGAGGTTATTTCTATGTTTCTGTATGTAGATCTTCTCTCATACAGTCAACTGAATTGGATGTACATTTTTCAGTAGAACCACTTCCTTCCATGATGTGGTAAAGGAAGCGGGAGACTGTAGGGGAAACATAGAAATAACTCCACAATTTAGACATCTCAGGGGAGAACAAGTTAAGTCTAATTGGGAAACTAGATGTACATTTACCGGGCTATGTGGCCGTGGTCGTGGTCCGTCTTGCGGTGTTGCTCCGCGAGACGGACCACGACCACGGCCACATAGCCCGGTAAATGTACATCTAGTTTTTGCCGGCCGTGAAAGCCTAGCTTCTTACTAATTGGGAAACTCGTGAAATCACAACAGCGTCACCAGATTGTACAAGATAGAAGTTTGGCAGTTGGACATAGTTGACAATGAAAGGGAGGTCCTATTGAAAACCAGTTACTAGTAAGCAATGAATAATAATAAAGTAGTGAGTGTTCTCCAAGATATTAAGTATCAACCCTTCCCATGTGAAATTTAATATATTAAATCCAATGTCGCCTATAGTAGCACAGTAGCAGAGTCCACAAAACTGACACTAGATGTCATGGGAAGTTTTTTTCACACTTCCTGCAGTGAATCCCCTTCAGTACATCATTTCCTCTTGGATTACATCAGTCAAGGAAAAATAAATTATCTTAAAGGGCAGCTGTAAATTTTTCTTGCGTCTTTCTTTTTCTTACTGTTTTGGTAGTGAAGAGGATGCTAAGTGACTCTGTAATAGAGTTTGTGTTGAACAAAACATATTAGTGATTGCTGTAGTGGGGGAGGAAGAATTTATACCAGGTGATGCTGCTGAGAGCAACAATGACATACAGGGTTTGTCTGGAAAGTAACGAGCCTCACTTGACTGTGAAGCGACTGTACAGCGCCGAGCGGTGCTACCAGTGAAAAGGAGTGGGAGGGATCTTGAGCTTTCCAGCGGTACTGGGGTTAGTCGCCCTCAGGCTCTCGGCAAGTCAGGAAGTGCTGCGGTGTGAACCACTGTTCAGTGACAAAATCATTGTGAATGTACAATAAATAATGTGATAAGAGCTTATTCCACAGCACGCCTTTGCCAAATGTTCATATATTTGAATAATTTTTTCTTTATCCTTTAACATAGTTGACTCTGTTGTTGGTTTTATATCATAAAGACATGCCACATCAATCAGTTTAATTCCTTCCTCAACTTTTCCAATGAACTCCATCTTCTGTTCTATGATAAAATGTTTTCTTTTCTTTTCTCCATTGTCACAAATATGCAATTCAAATAGTGTAGTATGTACAGTACTCTTTAATTTATTTTTAATGCACACATGGCAAAAGTAATATCCCTATTTTCAGTACTTAAACGAATAAGAATGAAATTTGATGCTACAGTGTACAGTAGACGTGACGTGACACTTCAAGGCACGCTTGGAGAAACTTGTTCCTTCCTGTATGTGCCATACAGTATTCTCTCATTATCAACAGTTGGACTTATGAAGTAGATATAATCCATTGTTCTTGCCAAAACAGCATAGGAAAAAGATTTAAATAATATATTAATTTAACTTAATAAATATTAGTGAAAGAAATAAAGATATAAGAGCAAAGTATTAATTTTTAACATTTAAGTTTTTCTGTTCAATACAGAAACGATAATCAGTAATGGAACTGTTCAAATGAAATATCTTTATTTTATAAATGATTTTTTATAGTAAAGGGTCTACCTATACCACAAACATAAAATTGTTGAATTATAAAATGCATCAATGATTTCTATTATAACGTATGGAATGTGAGTTGGGATTTAAAATATGTACTTAAGACTGAAAAGTACTCTACACTGAGGTCCTTCATGCTAAGATAGTACTACAGCCTGTGGTATCGCTATTTTCTTCTTCTTCTTCTTCTCCTCCTCCTCCTCCTTCTTCTTCTTCGTTGATGTCATCATATTCATTCGTGAGGCTACTACCATTACAAGTGATATTCTCGGTATTATGTTTGTGAATGGTGTTCGCTACTTTACCTATCATATGTTAATGATCCATTTCTAATAATTTTAGAACCATCAGAAAAGAATGAGAAAGAAAATGGATAAGGAACTGATCAGCAAATATGAAACAAATTTCAAGTGTTATTTTTTTTTAAATATCCAAAACTCAAAACAGGTTATGGAATTTCGCAGAAAAAATTCTAGATATCGAATCTGAAGGTAGTATCACAGTATAAGTATTAATACAGTACAGAAACTCAGTCCATTTTTCTGCCAGACGAGCATGCGCGCGCATTTACTAGCGATCGTAGCGGCCATAAAGTAAGACTACAGAAACTACCCCGGGAAGTATGTAAATAAATAGGAGTGTTGTATTTATTAGAACACGCGATATTCGAAAGGACCTTATTATTCTGCTGTAAATTTCAGTAATAATAAAAGACAAAATCCTGAATTGCATTTCTTCACTTTTTTGAAACATCCAGAAAGGTAAGAACAAAAATAAGTAATATTTATTGTAGGCCTACTGGCTTACTTGTAATTCTGGTGTGGTTATGTTTCAACTTACTTTAATGTAATATTTTTATATTTTATTCTGTTGTAATGATTTCTGGTGTATAAAATAGGTCATTAATGGTTGACAAGAAAACCTAGTAACAAAATATTTGAGTGAAAATTACCGTCTATGCTTGACACACGCCGAAAACAGACAGTTTATGAATTTCTATAAAAACTCGTTAATTAACCCTTTCACTGCTAACGACGGAACTGTGACGGCCGCGAATTGGGTGCTATGAACGAGACGATTCCACAAGGCATGGAATTTTTTAACACAGTTTTAACGAAAGGATAGTGTCCTGCCATCTATTGGGGTTAGATAGAACTTAATTTCATTGCTTTCCCTGCTCTGTGGTGCAATTTGTAGATCAAAATGTGAGGCCTTGCACAATTTTGCCGCTAAGTTAGTGCTACGAATAAAACAATTGCTCGTAGAATAGAATTCTTTAACAAGGTTTCAACGAAAGGATAATGTCCTGCCATCTCTTGGGGTTAGATAGAAATTATTTTCATTGCTTTCCTTGCCCTGTGGTGCTATCTGTAGCTGAAAATATGAGGCCTTGCACAATGTTGTGATGTCTGAAGAAGCCATTGAACTCACGAGTCATATGACAAGCCGGGAATCACGTCAAGGCCATGGTATGTTCAATTTCAACACAGTCATTCCTTTCACGAGCAAGGAAAAACATTTCTAACGTGATGACGAAGTTCTGGCGTATTTTAAAACTGCCTTCTTATTTTTCGGATTTAGCGCCGAGTGACAGTGAAAATATCTCAGCACTGAAAGGGTTAAAACTGCTGTACCGACGGTGTCTTCAATTCCAAATGCTCCAGAATTTTTTGTTTTGTTTAATGGAGTCCATCTTGCAGTAATTGACGCTACATAGACTACAGTAAATTGAAGTCGTATATTGCCATATAAGGCAAAGAATCAAAATACACTGTCAACAATGACGTGCAGGATGAACAACGTGACAGACCTATAATATAATTTACGTAATTAATAAGTAGGCTATTTAATACAATTTGAATTATAAATTATATTAAAGGGCAATGATTTTAAAGGAAAAGTACTAGGCCTAGATACAGTCTTTAACAGTAGCCTATTTAGGTATTGTTTACCTCTTCTTAACTAGAATATAATACAGTATCTGTTTTGTTATTTCTTAAATTTAAAATTAGATTTGCATTAAATAAAAATATTCTGTATTTTTCTCTTTTAACATAACATATTTTGCGATGTGTTTATGTATTTTCCCAAGTCATTTGATATGATGAGAATGTAGTTTTACTTAATCTCCGCATGGAGCGCTAGTGTCGTCCAGCCAACAAGTTGTCATAGGACTTTTAACACACAGTTTCTTTACTGTATTAATACTTATACTGTGGTAGTATCGAATGTGCCATCATTTCAATAACATGACTCAATTGATAAAATTAACAACATATACAGTTTGAATGATGAATTTGGGAAAAACCTTGTCTTATAATGGTAATATGAAGCATAACACTATATGATTATTAATTTTTACATATAATTATCAAACTTTTAATCTAATTACTTGACCTCTTTACTGGAATGTTTAGGTTTAAAAGATGATTACTGTGTCTTCATTTACTCAACTACCCTAGAAGATATCTGGAATAATGTTAATTTGTTTATATAAAAATATACCTTCAGTCTACTGTCAAAGAGCAGCCCAAACTCGTATCAATACATCCCACTACAGGACAAAAGTTATTGCCTAACCCTGACTAGCTCCAGGCAAACAGTCAGTATAGATTCCCAAAGCCAACACTGAAGGAGTTCTTTACTAGAGCTGCTATTTCTTAATTCAAGCAATCCCTTAGCTTTCCTTATGAGATTCAGTGCACCACATATTATTAGACCTGTCTCACAGTTCCATAAAACTCACAAGGTGTAAGAATAAAAATTCTCATTTTGCAATACTTTCTCCCATAATCCCGAGAAGTTTACATTTTCCCGTAGTAAGCAAAGATATATGCAGGATGAAGTTTGAAGTTGCTTTCAGCAATGACATAGTGATAATGTATACGGTATACCCATCTATTTTTAAAATAACACTAATTATATTAAAAAAACACTATAACCTTGAAATTTGGGGAAAAGAACTATAAAAATGAAACCTCTTTCACAAAACTCTACCTTTCAATAGGCAGCAATGTTTGAATATAAGAGAATCTAGCAATATTTGATACCGTGGCTGTACAATGTATTTTCAAGTTGGTAAGATTAGTTCTTTTCTTTTTTAAGTTCAAGAAATAACATTCATGTCAGACATTGAATTCACAATTCACTGTATGATTTTGTTTTCAAAATGTCAATAACTACCCCTGAATTTGAATGACACTACTAAGGACACAGTAAATGCTAAACACAATGAAGAGAATAGGAAAAAAGTACAAAATGAGCAGATACAAGAATTAAAGGAAAATGCTACTTGCTGAATACATAAGAAAAAGTAGGAGCAGGCCCTTAACTATTATAGGCCTACCAATTAAAAATTCATAGTAATGAAGTACTTACTGGAGTAAATGGTTTTGCATTTGGATTATATACAAATTCCTTAGCGTTAGGATTCAGTGTTGATTTTTTCAAAGCAGACGTCACTTTATCTACGGCACTGTTAGATTCACTATTTTGGGGTTCTTTATTTCCTATATTCTCGTCTGGAGACTGCATTTGTTTCTTAGGATCATTAGCTGCACTGTCAACTGTTTCATTGGAATTTAATTTAAAATCCTGTCCAAATTTTCGCAGTTCAGCTTGTTCCTCACGACCTGTAAATGAGAAAATTTTATTTCAGATCACTATAATTACTAATTAATTACATTAAATAAAACAAAGTTAAGAATCTAAGTACTAAACATATAAAATAAGTATAGTGAAAGTAATATGAAGGCCAAGGAGGTTCCAGTCCAGGATTGAGGAACATTTATGCAATAAAAAGCTGGGAACCAAGGATTAGATTCTCAGACTTTCTTGCTGCAATTATCAAAGAAACCTATTCAACTACCTACACAGCTAGCGTTTCCTGATAACAGCATGTCCAAGAAAATGTTTGTTATAAGAAAGTCAACCAGTTTCAGAAGATGAAGAATTCCCAAGTTTCTGGCACACTGGCCAACAGCGGAATAAACAAGTCAGTACTGTTTTCAATATTAGTAAATCATGCTAATGAATATCTTTTCTATTTGGAAGGTTTAAGATAAAAGGGATACCAATGGACTACTAATGTTGAAAATACTTAAATTCTTTTTGTTCACGTTAAAAAATTAGTGCGTCCATTGTAAAAACTTGATATGAGTTAAAAGGCAGTGTATTCATTTTCTTTGAGATAATAGTGGTTCTTAATGTTGAAGAAGATACTTGACTTCAGTGTGCTGTGGACAAAAGTTGACTTTTCATGTTCAAGAACAAACATACACTCATTTTGTGGGGGATAAAAGTGATAATTACTGTTACAAAGCATACTTTCTTTAATGTTTTCCATCATGTTACATGTATTCTTCCTTAAATAATCCATTAAAAAAAAAATTGTTCAAGTCTACTGATTGCAGAAAGGTCCTTAGTCCAACAGCTTTAATAACAAACAAAACATAAACTATAAACAGAATTTAGTTCTATTACAGTTAAATCAGTGAGCATTCATATATACTTTCACAATGATGGTAACAAAATTATGTTAATATTACTTATGAAGGAATAAACTTTTTTTTTTTAAATCAAAATCAGGTATTATGGACTCAGACAGTTTCATCAATAAACGATTCAACTGAATTGAACCAGAGCCTTGGCAACTTGCTACACTGTATATGCATGTTAAGACAGAAACCAGGATACCTGACTGGAAAAATCATCCCACAGCACTATAGCTAAGGCCATACACAAAAATATTACAGAATGGCAAACATACGAGGGTCGTAAAGAAAGATTTGGCATATCTAAATAATAACTAAAGAAGATATCAACATAAAACTTTATTTACAAAGATACAGTACTTTACTCTACATTTCAATGTAAACACCATTGCTGTCAAGGCATTTATTGTAACGTGGTACCAGTTTTTCAACGCCAATGTTATACTCTTCTACCGCCAAAGACCTGAGCCAGAATGTCACTGCCGCTTTGAGGTCTTCATCGCTTGGGAACTCTTTTCCACCCAAAAAGTCCTTTAGTTTCCGAAACAAGTGAAAATTGCTGGGTGTCAGGTCAGGGCTGTAAGGAGGACGTCCAAAAATTGCCCACTTAAAACCGCTGAAGTTGTGCCTGTGTATGAGCAGTCGAATGAGGCCGAGCATTGTCGTGAATCAAAAACACCTTTTCAGACAACTTTCTACATCTCTTGTTTTGGATAGCGCTTTGTCGTCATTGAAGAGTTGCACAATAGGCCTCTGCATTTATTCCTCGTCTTCTTGGTATCGGCAAAAACTGGTACTACGTTACAATAAATGCGACAGCAATGGCGACTATATTGAGAAATAGAATAAGGTACCGTATCTTTGTAAATAAAGTTTTGCTTTGATATCTTTTGTTATTATTTAGTTATACCAAATCGTTCTTTGCTTTCTGGACGACCCTCGTAAAAAGTTGGATATATACTGTATAATTGTGGAACTACTGATTTAACTTACCTCTCGAAGACTGTTGCATTTTCCTATTCATGGGAGCACCACTTGTATTAGTGTTGGGACCTTGCTGCATCACTGAATCTGGAGGTGGTACCCCTTTCATGGGGGGCATACTTTCCACTGGGGGTGGAGGTTGCTGAACAGGAACTACTGTGGGTGTGGCTACTAGAGTAGGAGGAACTACTGAAGGAGCACTAGCAACCACTGGAGCTGCAGCAAGCACCTGAGGAGGAACTCCTGTCGGCGTACTACATGGAGCTAAATTTCCACTGCTAGGAAAAGGTGCTGGTGGAAGACCTCCTGGAGCATGATGAGTTAACTTAGGATCAACTCGTGGAGGAAGAGGTCCCTGCTGGGGCT
The DNA here is from genome assembly GCA_964059195.1 of Ectobius pallidus. NCBI lineage: Eukaryota > Metazoa > Arthropoda > Insecta > Blattodea > Ectobiidae > Ectobius > Ectobius pallidus. Next base: position 94,579,476 of record CAXKWD010000009.1, read on the forward strand.
GCTCTGGAGGATAGCGGGGAGGTTCAGATACAGGAAATGCACCACGTGGTCCTGAAAATGAAATAATATCTTGGTAAATGTTCTAGCACAACAAGAAACATACTACACTATATAAATTCTTACATCTTATCTGTCGGTATATGTAAGTGTTCCCTCAACACCTTCACTCCCACTTTCCAGTGCCTACAAGTTGGCTTAGCCCAGCATTTTTAAACAGCAAAGTTCACATCACTATGGTTATATTTCATGTTCTCTTTAACCGTTAAGAATAAGAATATAAATTTTGTATATATTTCAGGAAGCAGTACAAGAGCAGAAAAAAATGACTGAGGATCAACATAGAATTCATCCTTGTTTGTAACATTATTGCCTACTGGTATTACAGATTTAGTGTGAACATTTTCACTTTCACTATGATTTTCATTATCTGATGGAATCTGTTCATTCCTCGAATCACTGCTGGTTATATTTCAAATATTTCTTCATCAATCAATGCCTTTTTAGAACAAAACCTATTTTTATTTAAACTACAAGAACTGGCCCCACTAGTTACACGCGCACTGAATGAGGCTTGGGTCACATGGATTTCACGTGTTTTTTGCACACAAACGAAAGCTCAAACAAAGCTTGTTCTACCTGGGAAAACGAGAATATATATGCCTGCAAGCACTATCTATTGTCTGAAGAAAGAAAATCACATTCCTGTACAGTACTGGTCACAAAATATAGAGTAAAATGTCAACACCCTCCTTAAGCCAGTTATGTCGCTCATGGTAAGTTGAACCTGAAACACTTGGGCAAGTTATGTTTTCCGTGGCAGTGAAGGTGCTAAGGTAATCAGCTGAAGTTAAGTGTTATTACGAATGCACAATATTTAGAAGCAATATGTTAGTCTCCAGGTAGTACATAGCATTTCTTATGTTTTCTCTTATATGCAATAAATCCTACTTTATTTTGTCCTTCACAAATATGAATATAGCCTAAAACATCTAGTTCCAAAAAACAAATCACATACCATTCTAGGTAAGTAGTGTTTACAGTCTCTTGTATGGTAGGTAGTGAGGTTTAAAGGCCTGACAACAGCAAGGTCATTTAGGCCTTACCTTCTATGGTGATACTCTCACAAAAAAAGGACCTGTTATACAACTTTTATATCATGAAATGTACCTTTGTCTTTTTTTTTAAATCACTGACAGATACAATGGGGGCACAGATGGACAGGGAGACTCCTATGATCCTTAACAACAGTTATCATGACCTTAGTCACTACTGTTTTACTCTCAAATAGCTTCTCTGCTCCAGTATGAATGAATTACATTCTCGAAAACTGTTTACTGAACCCAGACTTCCAAAACTGTAGCCAGCAATACTAAACACCGGACCATGCAGATTATTCACTAATTCTTTGTAATATTACCAGACCAACTTTGATCAAGAAGTTCATCCACCCGCCACCAGATGGCCAGTCGGAATCAGCTGATGATGATGGAGATAACCATTGAAACGATCGTTCTAGGTAAATATACCTAATAGCAAAGTTAGTGTGCATATTTTCATACTCAATCTTGCCACAGAAAGCAGTTAACTAACTAGAAGATAAGCACACTTGGTGAAAACAAAATGGCCGCTCCGAGTACCAAGGCAACCTGCCTTCCAACTTTGATGTTAAAAGATTTAACCCACACAATATGAATGAAATAGGATTGCAAAAATTTATGTTCCTGAAATTATGTATCTATTGAAATTGTATCATGGAAGGTGCAAGAAATATTATGCTCAAGTAGTGACTTCTACAGATACTAGTGGCAGGATGAGAACATTGACCTCATGACCTCATAAATTTATAAAAAATCCAATAGTCAGTATTGGTGGTAGTATAAGTGAAAAGATGTCTTCCAGTTGGCAATCTAGAGATCTTAGTACTTTTCTTTTTATTTTATTTTAAATCGTACAATTTATTAAGCACAATAATATTCTTACCTGGTCGCATCTGCTGCTGAGGCCTTTTGGAATCCATACCATTAATTTTATTAGGTTCCCTCTGAGGTAGAGGCTGCTGCTGAGGCGGCACTGGAGGATACCCAGGGCCATGAATGTGAGCAACAGGAGGCGGCTGATTCATAGGATTGAGAGATACTACAGGTGTAGCAGCACCAGAAGGGGGTTGGAATGGAGGGGGATGCATGTAAGGCGTTGCTCCAGCTGCTCTTGAAGGTTGAGGAACCTGTTGCGGTGGTACCTGCTGTTGAGGCTGTGGAGGAGCTTGCTGCGGCGAAGGCTGGGGTTGAGCCTGTGACTGCGGTAAAGGCATCTGTCCCTGTTGAGGTGAAGTGGGCTGCTGTAACTGAGATGATGGTGGGGGTGTCGACCTCACCAGTTTTCCAGTCTGTAAGTCATAAAAAATGCAAGAGGCCTGCAATAACAATTTTTAGTCTTTCTGGGATGGAAACATTTAAATTAATGCCTTCTGTATCAGAATTAAGCTTTTAACTGCTGTTGTTACTGCGAGGAAAATTTACTTGAATGTGCCCATACATGTGGCAACTGTCTATAATGTTAAAAGGTGCAAATCGTTATGCTTCTATTATAAACATCACTGTCAAAATACTATTTCATTGAAATTCTACTCAGGGATTTCAAAATTATCTTCTGTCGTGATGGCTAGAGCAATTAAAAGGTTAAAAGAAAGCTACAGCCCATTCTACGCTATTAGCCTGGAACCCCCGAGTTCTAGTGCCTGGAACAAACACCGAGCGACACTGGGTAAGTTGGAGGCTGTGCAGCCGGTAGTAAAAAAGAATGGACTTTTTTCACACTTTCCATATACTGTATAAATAAAATGAATTATATATAATTATAATTTAGTTTATATTCATAATTTGATAACTTCACATTGATTGAATACAGTAGAAAAACTATTAATGAAGTAATTACCTGAGCATTTTTCCGTTTGGCTGGTGGCAAATATTTACCTTCACCACCAGCTCCTATTCCTGCACTTGGGCCGTCAGAAGGTCGCTGAACAGCTGCATACCTCTCTTCCTCATCTCCATTTTCAAGATCCATCCTTGCTTTGTAGCTAGGATTTGATTCAATTTCACTAGCTATTTTCGCTGCCTTTGCTTCAGCATCTCTGCAATTATTTATACAGCAGATTATTTTATAATATCTACTTATATGTTTTAAATATTAAAAATCAACTAGAAATTATCTTTAATAAATTATATCAGGGTGGAGGGAAAACATGAGGAAAGGCTTTTGGAAAATCATTATATCTAGACTAGAAGATGTGGATAGGCAAATAATGTGGGTACTGAGAGGAGGAAAAGGTTCTTTAGCATTTTTCAAGGAGTTTAAGAAAAGCTTTCAAAGGGAAATGTATATAGATACATGTAACCAAGAAGAAAGGAAGGGCATAGCATGGTTCAGATTAGGGGCTTGGAGGAACAAGAATTTCAGATGGTTTTATGAACAGGCCATTTGTCTCATGTGTGGAAAAGGAGATAACGATATCCTTATTCTTTTTTACTGCCAGGAAACTGAGAGGAGGAGAACTGAATTTATCTTAGAAAAATGGGCTAAAATAAATAAAGAGACTGTGGTTAGGAAAATATTCTAATACAAAGCTCAAATAAGAAAACTAGGGGAAATTCTTGCTCTGGGTAAGGAAAAAATGGTTTTGGTCTATTGAAAGAATGCAAGATAAAAATGAGGAGCATCGGTTCAAAACATGATTAGTCCATTATTAATTAATTTCATTTTCAGACAGGGTTAAAATAGTTACAAACTGAAAAAGTGTCCACCTTAAACCCTTGTAGTAGCACTTATCTGGGGCTACATATATATAAAATATAAAATAACACAGAAGATACAAGCACTCATTAAAAACAATGTCACAGTATTTAAAATCTTCTTATTGGTCCCAGATGCTTCCTTCATTATTCGAATATGCATTTCGATGCATGTTGCATCATCTTCAGTTCTGTCTTGCAGAGATACAATAGTCACTCTGTCTAATGACATACTGTATACCTCTGCAAATGCATATTTGAATAATGAAGGATGCATCTGGGACCAATAAGAAGATTTTAATACTGTGACAACAATTTTTTTTTAAATGAGTGCTTGTATCTTCTGTGTTATTTTATATTTTATATATAAGTGGCCCCAGATAAGTGCTACGACAAGGGTTTAAGGTGGACACTCTTTCAATTTGTAATGACTAGTCTATTTCCAATCGCAATGTAGTTTGAAGCGGATTCACACTCTCTAAGGTGTTTGGCAAAATACTACAAATTGTAAACTTTCACTGCTAAAATTGAGCCTGAAATATGGGTTTCCTTTCAAAACAGATCAGTCCACACATTTCAAGATGTGACCATGCGTGAAACTGTAGTGCAGTGAACACTGAGACATATATTGTTCCACATGTTCTTCTAATAGAAAAATGTCACCAGATGAATGAAATGAAGAAAGAAAAAAAAAAGAAAGAAAAAAAAAAAATTATACTAGCGGTCAATTTCTATATCCCTGTAAGCAAACTCACTGCACATCGTATGCATTCCTTTTTTTCATTCATATCCCTTTGCGTCGACCTCCAACAGGTCCAACTTCTACCCAAGCTTCCTATTGGTGAGGAGTGTTACTTGATGTATTACTGAAGTAGACAATAAACTCATTTCTTCTGATGTACAGAAAATCAGGCTGGAATAGAAGCAATTGATGTGGCTGCTGCTATGACTCAATTATCTAAGTCAGTGTAACTTTGAAGCAAAAAAATAACACCTTCACAACTTTTCTGCGATGGATGTGTGGGGCAAAATAGGAATGTTCATGTGGTTCAGGTGCTTTTATTCTGGCTTTTAAAGAAATCCACAGATTAAATGAAGAGTGGGGGCTTTCATTTCTGTCTGCAGATAGGATGTTTGGCCCATTTAAATACACTTTCTATTATATTCTCATAATAAAACAAGAGAAGTCAATTAATTTAGAAACTTTCATCTTCAATAAAAGATGTAAACAAAAAAACAAAAACATTCAGAACACCGAGTACATTTAGGTTCAGATTTATAAAGCTCTGCCAGGTGCGGGGGCTTACCCACACCCAGTTGGCAGACCCCTTGAAGTTCCTTATTGTGAAATCCCTGCCAGTAGAGGTTCCGTCAGGAGTTCGTGAATGGCAACCATGTAGATACATCACGGTCGAGCTAAAATGGCTACTTCATAGTGACCAATATGATAGGGAGAAAAGTCAGTATAAATTTTCACCAGTTGTATTTTTTAAGAACACTTATGAGGAATACTAAACATTTTCTGAATAAAATCATCTAGTTTTACTATTATAAAAGATTATCTTAATAGGTTTAAGCATAAGAACAATGTATTATTCAAAGTGGATGTTGGCAATATGTTAAGATGGCTTGCCTTTAAAATCTGAATTGCACCTTAAATTTGCGATCCCTATATATGTGAAAAGGGTCCTCCATGTCGCTCACATATAGCTACGACAACATTCTTCTCGCTTCCTTCATGATCTTCAAATAGTTTGCAAATTCCAGCATGTTGTCGTCAATGTTGACGTGGGAATCTCATGCCTTGTGGCTTGCAGACGGAAAGCATGTTGTTGACAGTTCTGGGAGACCGTCTGACAGCGCTAGGGGTTTGCCAGGTAGCAGGCCTCTATCAAACACCTGCCACCTAGGTAGGTAAGCATGCTTACCTGGGAGTCAACTATCGATACGACCTTTAACTCTATGTTAATGAGCTATTACAATAACATAAAGAATTTGTATGTTTGTTTGACAGTTTGGCCACAAACAGTTTTTTGTCATTCCTGAAAAATATTGATTCATAGACTAAAAATGTTTTGAACCAACGCTCCTCAAATGTAATTCAGATAAGAGATCCTTAAAGGTATGCTAATCCGACATATGTATTGTAACTGTGATATGTAGGATGTTTACCGGGATAATGACTTGGATTGGATCCAGTAAACATCGGTATAATATTATATATAATTATATTGCATCAGTTAACTTAGTGCACAAACTATTACAATATATCAAGTACCAGTACAGTAACTTTCATTACTTACTTATAGTCTTTGGTGTCTTTCTTCTGCAACTGTAACGTGTAACCTTCAAGGGAAGGTTGGAATGAAGTTTGTACACCATAAACCTGCTCGTTTTTCCTAAACATCTCCTGAACATCCCATCCTGCACCTCCATTCTGCTTAAACAAATCATAGTACATTCTCGATGAGGGCAAAGTTCTTTTATATCTTAAATATTTAATTCAATATTGCTTCACAAACGTAGTAACACTTACAGGGCTAGATGCTTCTAGTTCGATCCCTTCATCTCCATTGCATCCTGGCTCCATCCAAGGCTCCAGTTCTTTCTCTTGCACTTGTCCATTAAACTTAGAAATGGCTGTATCAGTCTTGAATGCCCCTACAACAATATCGAAAGAAAAAAGACCCCTAAAAGTAACAATTAAAATTCAGGCAATTCTATATTAAAGTTAAAAATAAGTTATCTGTGTGTGTGTGTGTTCTGAATGTATTTCAAAAGAATACTAAAAGAATGAACAAAGACACAGTCAAAATTTTAAAGTACTAAATACCATTTCCTATTACTATTATTTAGCTCATAAATCAGTCCAGTACAAGAATGCATCGAATTTCAACGACAAAATAATCTTAAATGAAAATTGAAATTTTAATTTTTGTCAGTTTTTGTTTCTCAGTTGTGTTTGTTGCTGGTTCAACTCAAGTTAGAAGGCCTATTCACAATAACTATCACATAAAACATGCTAAATGTAGAGTGAATTACTACTGAACTATTTTTATTTTTCGTTAAGTTAATATAATAGCAGCCACATGAGAATACGCAAAAGAAAATTATCTTAAATGTGTTTTTGCTGCAAATAAACAAAGAAGCACAAGATTAGCTAAAAAGGAATTTAATAAAAGTGCATTAAAGAAAATAATGCATGTGTCATGTATGGACATCCTTTCTTTCTCTTTTCCCCCAAAAATTCCAATCATACTTCTGGTCTGTTTTTATCTCATTATTTACATATAGATCTTTAACACTGGGTAGAAAGGTTAATTACCTAATTAACACTCCAAAGAAAGTACTATTCAGATTAAAAGACTTGTTTTGCTTGCCAGCAACATGTTTCAATGCTGTCGCACAAATAAGTGAACATTTCTTTTATACCTGATTGCCTCTTTACTGTTAACAAAATTTTATTTATTTTTAAATAACCACATAGATTTGTAAAAGATAATTTATTTCATAAGCAGTTTTAACAACATATAGCTTCATGTAGTTCAAGCATATCAATGCACCTCTTGTGCAACAAAAGCATCCAGGTTGAAAATATGAAATTTACTAACCTCTGGTTGCATACTCAAGATCGACATCCCTAGCCTCAATTGTAATAATATCTTCAGGTTTGAAGATAAGTTTTTCTACTACTGTGTCTACGTTGATCTTGGCTGGATTGTTCGGATCAACTCTGTGGGCCATTTCAAGTACTACATCAAAAGAGCTTGAGAATGTACGGAAAATGCCCTCATACACAGTACCATTCAAAGTTAGAACCTAAAAATAAGAAAAAAATAAAATTAGCAATAATCGTCATTAGTGCAAAATCCTAGCTGTAAATGTAACTTTAAGGTACAGGGATTGCATTACAAAATTCTGTTATAAACTAAAATTGAAATTTATTAATAAAGTGAAAATCTTAGTATTACACAAAAATATATACTATACTTCTATACTTGCCACATATATATATATATATATATATATATACATTTACTACTGTATTCAATAACACATTTTATCCTACAGCTTTTTTTGGACTAATGTGGCATAATCAACCACATAATGCAAAAAAAAAAAAAAAAAAAAAAAAAAAAAAAAAAAAAAAAAAAATCTCCTGGAGTTAGCTCCGTTCTGGCACAAATGTTTACTTGTGATTTTGACCCTAATACCCGAGAGCACCATTCTCCAGTTTTCTCAGCTGTTTCAAAACCGGGGTAAAAGTAATATCGCAGTATTCTATGAAAACATACGCACCACTGCACAGTGGTCCAAAACGCGAATCTAGCAGGACAAAATTATATTATGTTTTTAAACTATACCCTTACATGTAATATACACATACAAAGAAATGCATTTAAACATAAATTTGGTGTATAAATATATTAATATAAATTTGGTGTATAAATATATTAATATACATTTATACCTATATATACACGCATACATTTAAGCCTATATAAATACACGAAACACACATACATAAGTAAACGCGCACAAATGTACATAATATAATGTTCATATGTATGTGTGTTTCGTGTATTTATAGCCCATGAATTTAACTATGATCTGGTGAATGTTATAACCCCCCCCCCCATATGGTCGGCCTGGTTACGCCTATGGTTCTGTGTATGTGTATATTCAAGATGCAAATAATTCTGTCCCCGTTAAATTCTACAGACGTACAAAATAAAGAAGAAAATAATGATGAATATGACTAGAATTTTCAAAGTGCTATTCGGATATATATTTTTTATAAGTCAATTGAAAGTTTTTGAAAAAAAAATTAATTAACTTTTTTATCTTTAAAGAATACAAACTAATATGACGGACATACAAATATGTATATATGTATACTTGTTATACCAAAACGTTCCACACACCTTGGATTAAATTATCCAGTAGTAATAAATTCCTCCACTAGTTCACACTTGCTTCCAGTCACTAACAAACCTTACTGAGAAATAAACCGTCTGAAGCCTGACGCAAAATCGGCAAACCTTCATTCAACTTTGGGGATGTGTCATGCTGTCATAAATCAAAGTACCCTTATTTAAAGGTTCATTCGTGATAGGGGGATATGTTTTCAGTATTATCAGACGTTTGTTACTTAATTTTACAAGGGTGACCAAAATGAGTTTTGTCCCGCTAGATTCGCGTTTTGGACCACTGTGCACTGTTACGATACTGTGGTTTCCTATCGCTTGAACATATTGCAGTTACTCTATGAAGTCATTCCCATGGAGGAAGATCAGCACAAAGAGAGAACCTACACGTTTCAAATAACTCTTATTATTCTTCAATAAGTATCACGTTTTCCAACTGAGCCAAGTTTAAAATTTACAATCACCACCATTAGCTCAATTAATTATGTATATAGATTAAAATCGCAATCAGTTCATAATTGCTTGTACGTGCATATTATAAAACATGTCATCTTATTATGAAAATAAATAAAAAGAGTATAAAACTTAAAGATTACAGTATGTTTAGATGTAAAACTTTTCTTGGGTTGATGGCATGTTGCAGACACACTTGGTAGATGTCACAGAACTCCGAAATAGAAACAGAACAAGCAGCGTCATCAATATAAGATGGATTATTGAGTCTGAAAAATGTCGACACAAGAGAAATTTTACAAATAGATATACAGTGATTTTTAAGCTTTATTCTCTTTTTATTTATTTTACATAATAAGATGACTTGTGTTTTATAATACACACATATGAGTAATTATGAACTGTGATTTCAACCTATAGCCAGACATAACTAGGCTAACTGAGCTAATGGTGATGACAGGGGGGCGGATTTCTATGACATGTCATATTTTTCCCCCTTTGCATTATTTCAGATTTCCGACTAATTTAAACCCGATTCCAAGCATCCTGGTGAAAATGGAACGGCTTTTATTGTGCATATAACTGCATATTTAGGAAATTTTCAACTATTGTAGCATATTTATGTCATATTTTCGGCATATTTGTTTGCATATTAAAGACATTTTGAAGTTTCATATCATATTTTGTAAATTTTGCATTATACTGATACTTTTTGAGAATTTACAGATATTTAAAATAATTAACATTATATTTTAATAAAATGAATTATAATGAAACTTAAAAAAATATACATAATGTGTAAGTGGTAAAGTCATATTTTAATGTTTTTAGGTCATAAAATGCATGCATATATCCTATTTTTTAGGTCATAGAAATCCGCCCCCTAGTGACGACTATAAATTTTAATTCTTAATACAGTAGAACTCCAATTACCTAAACTCCAACTATCCGGATTGCTTTGGGGCCATATTCAAGTGTTTCTTGCAGCAGCAAGCATTAAGAAACCCTCTTTCAGGAACGTCGCGAAAAAGCAAACCTTTTAGCCCACAAAATAGACAGCTTATCAGCAAGACAACTAACTTGGACCAATATGTCCAAGATATAACACTTTATGTAAGTACTGTAAAATTTAGATTTTTCTAAAAGAAATTACCTTTTTTCACAATTTTTCCAATTATCCGGATATTTGATTCTCTGGATAGTGTCCGGTCCCAATTAATCCGGTTGACTTGAGTTCTACTGTAGTTCAATTCCTTCAAAATGAAATCTATTGCTGCATTAAACAAGAGAGATAAAGAAGAACCTTGAGGAACTCCTCTTGTAATCGGTATTCTGTGAGATCTAGATATGTCATCCATCTGGATGAAAACGCTATTATTACATATTGCATTAGCTACTAGGGTTCACAGATTATTTAGACATCCTGACGATAACAGAACTTGTTCCAAATGAGTTCTTCCATTGCAGAATTCAAGATGAACATAATCCCAAGAGAGCATTATACTGAGAATCCTGGCACAGTTAAGCTCTTTTATGACTTTTAACAAAACTTTGTCCCTCAAGGCTTTTTGTATATCAGCTGCTATAATAGAACAATGGATAGGCCCTACACTACTATCCAAGTCAGGAGGTGAAGGATAAAGATCTAATGTATTAAGTTATTATTTTATGTTCCAAACATCTGAGTGAAGAAATCACTTAAATCACTGATTGAAATGTTACTCTGAACATTGTTATTAAGTGTCATTATGCTCAGAACAGACTTCTTTCTTCAGAAATAATAGTAGTGCTGAACTGTTTCATATCTGTATTGGTTCTTTTCCTTTCTTTCTCAATATTGAGGGTTGCTTGACATTTGAAACCTAGATGCGTCATTTTCCTTCTGTTTTTCCTAGCTTTGTAGTATTTGACAGCTGGATGACTAGACCATTCCAAGAAGAAATACAGTTAACAAGGAATGCTATAAAAAGTCTTTTTAATAAGATTATTGAAAGCAGCAGTGTCATTGGGCTGGTGAATCAATAAGATACATTTTTGTTCCTATGTGTTCACTAGGGGAATCCTTCAAGGTTGAGCTATTGTGGTTCCTAAATTGTACTGAGATCTTTAATTATTGGAAACAAGATACCTATATTGCTCTAGGTGGCCTCCAACCATGTGCTTTTGAACAGAACAGAAAGCCTTGCTACAGAATGGAAATATGTTTAAATAGCATTTATCTTTTTTGTGTTATCAAGGCTCGTTATCAGAGGAAGATACAGTCATGTAAGAAGACTGAATTGCTTCATTCCCACAATTTAAATCTGGGCATGTATATACAGAACTTTGAAATCCACCAGGATTTGATAGTACACCATCTTAAAGCTCTATCCACGCTGTGCAGTTGACAATTCCGGGGTGCGCGGACAAAGAGAGTTAAGTCCACTTTCTTGTTACTGAGAATTAGAGTGACTTAACACACTATACCAGCCCAACATAGCTTCAGAGATGGATAAACCCATGAGGCACACATCCATAACTACCGTACAATTATGAATATGACATACTGGACTTAACACAAATGTAGATAACATTTTTATCTGTAACTCTATGGACATATCTCAATTTTTTAGGATGGTAGACTTAACTCTCTATGCCCGCGCACCCCGGAATTGGTTGGTGAAGTATAACGTGTGGTGAGTAATGGATGCAAATTCACAAAGTGCAGTTGCAGTCGGTAGTCGGAAAATTCATCTTCGACTACCAATTGCACGACTGCAAGGTACATAGGCCTATTACGAGATTGAAAATGATTTACTAGTATAAATAAATAGGTTAGCTTACTACGAAAAAGCACGATGTGTTTATTATATATATAATGTTCTAATAGATTCCTCCACATTATTTGTACTGTAAAATATTTCCCTAACCTCAATGTCGACTGCATATTGTGTGCAGCTCGAGTGCCGCACACAAGCGGCCGACTGCAACTGTCAATATCAGACTACCAACTGCCAACTACATATTGTGAATAGAGCTTTAGGCAGCCATAGGTAAGATGAATACAGACTGGGAGAGGCAGTGTCAGACGAACTAGAAGAGTCACAATTACCCTTATGCAATTTTGAGAGCTGAATGCCAAGGCCTTTGGCAACCTTAAAAATTTGATTACAGTCATGGTAAGTATAATATTTTTATCCATCTGTTATTAATAGCAATATAGGCATTTCAGGCAAAAGCAAAGAATAATCCATTTCCAATATCATGAACATGAAAGTAGGTAATACAAATGGCTCATGGTAACCAAGAATCAACAAATATAAATTAGAGTTTATAAATATAAATAATAATAAATAAATAAATAAAAATAAACCGCTCCATGCGGTTGAAAGCGCTCCAACAGGTAACAAAATACCGCAATTTAGTAGTGAGTACCAGTGTTAAAGCTCTACGCTATACATAAATCAAATAAAAATAATTCTTAATATAAATATATTATTATATAAGTTAAATAAGAATACAGACTCACAAATTATTTACAGGTGTAGCTTAGAAGTTCACATTTAAGTCTATTGCAAATTATGCTATCTTTATCAGCTACTGACTATGATTTTATATATTTGTTTTTTAAGTCATTTGTTATTAGCAATTAATTCCATGGCCTACTATGCTCAGTAAAATCTTAACACACACATTGTTAACTTAATAGTGTTGTTAAGGATCACACACTTTATCTTGAGCTAAGCACTCCAAATCTTTTTGTACCAGCACTCTAGAACTACCATCTATTTTTGTCTGTTTACAAAATTTAATTCTGAAAATGGCAGAATTAAATCCAGAAACATCAGAAAAACAGTGCTGATGTTGTGGAAATGGTCAATATAAGTGACAACGAAGTTGAACGTGAGGATTCTTTAAACTAAGAAGTGTCGGACATCAGCAAATAAATGAAAAGAAAGGAGAAGTAGCCTAATTTAATGTTTTAAGCTTAATCTGTCTGAGAAAAGAACAAGCCAGTTTTGAATATTTTGCTAGAAAGTCGTATTAATTACATGCAGACTTACTTGAAAGGAATTTTGCTATATTGTTTTAATTCAAGCATGTCAAAAGTTTGTCTTCAAGTACATGTACAATGCTACAAATTTTAAAACAGATTTTCTATATTCTGAAGACTGGGAGAGATATTTCTAAAGAAATAAATAACTTAATTTTCTTTTCTCCAGTGATATATTCTACGGTACCGGTACTGTAATATCTGCATCAACAAACAATCTTTAGTATATAGCGAAGGTTGGCATTGCTTTTCTTTCATCTGGTGGAAAATCGACGAACTACAGTCAGTTCCATTCTAATCTATAAAACTACACTTGTTATATTTTCTAGTAGTTGCCAACTCTTCAGAAATGACATAACTCGCCACCTTCTGCGATAGCCAGTCTGTCATACTACATACAATATCAGATCCCCTCACCGCTGCATTTTTTCAGCTCAAGAAAAAGTGGCCTGTCTGTAATATGATTAATCACTAGGGCAAGGCATTTGATGATTTTGCTACTTTTTTATATGAAGGTTAAAAGATAGCTCCAGTACATACAAATGTGTATCATGAAATAATTGATTAAATAAGGGGAACTTGTTTTTGCATTATTTTGCTTTATTTTGAATTTTTCGTCATTTTCAAGAGATAGGTCATTTTTTGTCAATTGTTAGGTCATTTTCTGCATTTTTAAGTCATTTTCGGCTTTTAGGTCGATTTTTGGCATTTTAGGTCATGTTTCAGTGGAGGTAAAGAGGAGCTTTTCCATCTCCGCCAAGTGTTCATAATTAATTTTAATTCACGTTTATTGTAAACACCAAAGCAGTTTGTCTTGTAACAGCAAAGAATTATTTTTCTTTCTTTTTACATGGCATATATATGCTAGGGGCAATTTGATGGGCATGCTAGTTCAGAAAGTATTTTTTTTTTTGCTAAGGGTGTCCAAGTAGTATAGATTTACTTACTTTTAGTAATAAAATAGGCGTGTTTTATATTGTAAATTCAAGTAAAATGCACTGTCATCCGTTAAATTCCTTTTAGTAATTTATTACTATAAAAAATACTAAATATAAGTAAGAATGGACAATTTTTTGGTCATTTTTTAAAAATGTTGTGTCATTTTTTCACTATTTTTAGGTCATAAATGCATTTTTTCACTATATTATGGTCATTAAATGCCTTGCCCTATTAATCACTAATGTTGCAATACGTCTGATATGTTTCTCAACAAACTTCAAAATCAGTCCATTTTTTTGTCCACACACCCATAAAGTCTTTGCAGCAATATGATTGCTTCAGTCTTTCAACTTCTTTCAATACTTTCCAATTAGGCTTGAATTGCCACAGGGACATAGCCAGGATTTTTGTTTGGGAGGGGACAGTCGAGGGGGGCGGGTTGGATCTGGAGGGTACTTTCCCATTTTTGGTGTTGTAAAATTAAGCCTTCATATTTCTTTGTAAGTCTTTTTTTTATTTATTCATTTCAGAGGGGACCCCCTCGTGGACTGACAAGATGGATAAGATTAGGAACAGTGAAATCACATTTTTAAAATCCCAGTGTAAAGCTGCAATATCAATATGGAATAGGAAAGAAACACCCAAGTATAAATAAAAAATTGTGGTAGCCAGCCGGCAGTCTAAAAAGAACTCAATGAGGCTGAGTTTGAACTTTCTAGCTGCAGCAAATTTTTTACGCATATGATAAGTATGCTTCCTCACTAGCAGGGCCGTCGCGTGATTTTTTGGCGCCCGGGGCAAGATTTCGTCAGGCGCCCCCTCCCCCAAAAAAACTCAATCCCACGTGCACCCACCCGACATTCCACCTATCTGTAAGGATTCAAACACAAACACACAGCGAGCGACGTGACGCGACACTATCAAATACATATAAACATAATGGGGTTAAACACGCATTATTATTAGGTTATTATTATTGACAGTATACAAGCAAATCCAGCTGTTCAACTTTGAGAAAATATTTATTTTGGGGTAACTTAGAAAATATAAAGTTATTGGTGTCAAATATTTATTTGTTCAATAAATACAAACAACGTAATATTCAAAATTCAGTTACTTAACTTTAAAAAATACGTTATGTACATCTAACATATTATTTCAAATTTTGTTATATTTTTGCCATTGCCACGGCGCCCCCCTGGTCGCGGCGATCGCCCCGGTCGCCCTGCCCACACGACGGCCCTGCTCACTAGTATAAAATACAACTTTCTATGGAACATCTAAGCATATCATCCAATGTTACTTTCTAAGCAATGCTTTCTGGTCGCTCTGGTCTCAGTTTAGATTGAACCGTCAGCCTTGTTACCATAATGTTCAAACACTTCTAAACAAAAGAGCTATAGTAAAGAATTAGTTTGAAGACCGAACTATTTTCATTCTATAACCTTCTTCAAGAGCTGGAGCTTAGATATGATGATGTATGAAGTTGCAAAGGATATTTTCTTTGGCTTCTAACCAGGTGGTTACTTTGACTATTCTATTCATACGATGCGAGATTGATACTGACCAATAACGTTTAACAAAGCCTTGGATATCGACCAATCACGAATGGTTTATAACATGCTTGCTAGGAGCACAATGCTACCAGTGAACAGAATGAAAACATATTACAGCAAACTCCTGTTATCCATGGGTAGATTATCCAGTTTGTTGATTATATGGGTGCAAAAATTTGAATTTCCCACACTTAACTTCAAATTTTATACACGTTATTTCAATTTGCCCTCATTTTATTTTGAATATCCTCCTTGATTTCTTCAGATTTTGAATTTCCCAACAATAATTTTGTCATATATGCACAATATGGCGACAAATTGCAGGAAATTCAAAATCTTGAACCAAGTTTGGATTATCCAAGTTTTTCGGTTATTCTTGCATGTCATGGTCTCAATTAAAATGGAAAATCAGGAGTTTGCTGTATTTTGTATACAGTAAAACTTGTGTGGAAATTGAAATAATACACATGTAAATTTATTAAAAGCACAACTTCGATTTGTTGCAAACCAGTTCATGTATTTGATTCTGTTCTGATGTTAGCTTATCTGGGTTAGGTTAACATTTCTCATATGCACTATTGGTAGCATTGGTTTCAAGCTGGTAAATCGAAGTGATTCATGGATTGTTGACTCGTAGTATGCTGTGATCTTCCAGCTGACAGAATTGTTTTTACATAACAAAGAATAGAAATTATTATTATGTATAAAATTTGTTACATTTCATTCATGGAATAGTTTTAATAAGTCCCACTTGAAATACCAAGTTTCAGAAAAATTCAATCCTACTGCATTGTGATGAATCAATAACTCGCATTCTCTTGTGGGATTGATTACTTATGATAAATTATGTTTTGGGGATGATCTGGAGCCATTGTCAGGAGCCTCAGATTGGCCCCGAAACTTTGGAATTTATCATAGGTAATCCCATGAGCATTTACGAGTGCTCACTAAGAAAGGATTTTGAAAAACTTTGATTTTAAATGCCAAAAATCAAATGTTTTAGAGGATACATAATACCCTTTTACACAGAATAATCAAATCCAAATCACATTCCATGTACAGTTCACATGACAACAGTGTATTGTTGGCAGTGGTCATAGGTAGGTTTGGAAATAAAAGAAATGGGGCAAACTAGAGAAGGTATCAATATAATTCGTGTTATAAATAAATTTTGAAGAATGAAATCCACGAAAATAATGCACAATGTGCTGCAGTCACATAACTTTCTCTATCCTGGACATAGAGAACACCATACGAGGTATGGTAATATGTATATTATTATATCCCAGGTTTTTGGGGAGGGAAGTATGAAAGTGATATTGAATTTCTTTATAATTTCATCCCCAAAACAGTTGTATGGTAACACGAGTGTGAGAAATAAAATATTCCGCAAAGACAATACAATTTTATGTTCTGAAATTTCTTTTTTTTATTTCAACTCCTACTGGGCTTGGTGCGTAGAAGCGACGGGATGAAAAATTCTACACCCTCTTGAGCCATAAAAAGCTATATCGTTTTCTGAGCGAATATTTTGAATGTGATGAGTAGTCCTTCTTCATTTCAAATTCTAAATACCTATACAAGGATCTATAATTTGAAAATCCTAAGTCCTTCATAAGTTAATTTCCAATTACAAAATACAAAACCCGGGCGACGTTGGGCCTTTTAAGCTAGTCTAATATATAAAATTGAAAGTGTGTATGTACGTATGAAGGTATGTACGTTTTTTCCCTATACTACTAATTCTACTACATGCTTTGAGCAATTTGCATGAAACTTTTCACACCTATCCACTTCAAATAGAAAAGAAACATAGGTAACATCAAAATTCAAACAAATCACCCCTTCCATTGTAAAATTATACAATTTCTGAAAACATTTACACTGAATTCACTAAAAGCAATTCAGTTCTCATGACAACACTATCCGAGCTGCCAAGGGTCTTCATGGTTATCGGGTGAGATCACTGATCAGGAAGAGTGAGATTCAAGGAAAATAAGTGAGACAACAATTTTAGGCTGATTTCTACTAGATTTCAGGCTAGACATGTTGCTTGGTATTTGCCTCAACTTGATATCTACAAGACAAGGTTCGTGCACACAAGTTATAACAAAACACGGATGGATATTCAACTGCAGATATAGGCTACTTTCCTTGCCAGGCAACGTTGATAAAGGTTTTTTATTTAGCAGCTCCCGTGAAAGACCTGGGATTAGTATTTATTTTTGGAGAAGTTCCTCGCGGCCTCCTTTTCTGAATCTGATGACAATGCAGAATGCATACGTTTCATTCTCCCATGAAACAACTGGATCAGATGAGACGAGAACCGACAAAATCCCATACGTATGCATTTCTTGAAAGCTGGCAGATGCTATGAACTTACCTTGCGATATCAATACTAAACACTACATACAGGAACTGCGTAACATTAAAAAGGAGTTAAAACGAAGTGAAATTCCAAACGAATTCTTAACATTTTTAATGGATAAAATGAATGAGATTCCTGCTAGAGTTGAGTTGGCAGATCTGCACTATTGTTTGCAGTGTTCACACAGGGCTTTGGAAGTTGCACGACACTGGTCTTTGACAAATATAATCAGAGAAAGTAGCAATATAAATCAATAATGAAGAATGAAAACCACTAAATAAATGATGCATACATAGCGTTCTCTACCCTGGGCATGAAGAATATGACTTTCTCATATCATATTTTGATTTCTAGAATAAGAGGTCATATTGCAGGGAAACTTTTTTCAGTTGTCTCAGCCTGAGCTGTGCAAACGATGGGCGGTGAATATGCTATGTCAGAAGTAGATCTTAACCATAGATATGCTACTCATCGTTCTACGCTTTGTATTAGTTGAGAAATAGGAATATTTATTGTAAGTGGGGGAGGGGGGAAAATGCAATCGAACATTTTTAGTCCTGTGTGTGCAGATTATTGTGTCCCGGGTTTCCAGGAAAGACAGTGTATGGTTTCAGCCCTGAAATGATTATATGGGAACATGACAACTTGGAGAATAAAATGTAACGTAAAGACTATAAAATTTTATGTTACTAGAATTTCTGTTTCTTATTTCACGATCTAGCAGGCATGGTGAAAAAGCTTTACCTAGCGTTTTCTGAGGGAATAGCTCGAGTGTGTAAAGTCATTTTTCTTAATTTCAAATCTTACATATGCAGAGTTTGAAATCAAAAGTTACTTAATATAGCAGAAAAAGCTATACAACAGAACACCAATTATTCAGATTATCCGGCCTCAAAGCAATCCATATAATTGGCAATCCGGAAAGCTGGAGTTCTACTCTAATGTAATAAATTGATGGCATAAACTACTATAAGCAGAAAATACAGCAACTAAGCTAATCAGAACTAAGCCAAGACATGTACAACTCCTAAGCAATAATGAAAATTGGAAAGGGGGAGGATGTGACATGCAATATCATATCAATATGGCGAGTAGAGCGATGTTTCTCTGCAGAATTTAAATTCCCAGTTGAAACTAACTATTGTCATCTGTTGAAATATCTTATCCAAGGGTCAATCAACAATCTATTACTGCTAAATACACGGTCATACACTTAACTCGCAGATAATAGCTACAATAGATATGGATAAATTAAATTGTACTTGAGACAAAAAATACTTTTGAACTACGCCTAAGAACATCTTTCTTCCAGTTGAAGTAAGCTATTTTTAACACATACTACTTCTTTTGAATTAAGATTTCAGTTTCATGTAGCATACATTGGCTTGACCAGTATTTTCTTTTGTCTTGTGTGGTTCATCATATTATAACTTACTGACATAGTATTTTTACCATTTTTATTACTTGTAATGGCCTATTGGCTACTATTGACATGTCCTGTATTGTGGTACAACAAAAGGATGAATAAATGAAATGAAATGCCTCGTCTTAGTCCATACCACTGGAAACCTAAGCCTTGAGACCTGCTAAACATTACCTGGCATATGAAACAAGGGTATTACTCCGGTACCGGTCAACCAATTTGGTCCAATATCAATAGGGTTCTTCCCATGAACATTATAAATGCCTATATCAAGTTTCATTAAAATCCGATTTAGCGTATTTGAGTTATTGCGCGTACAGACACACGAACAGACATTTCCCATCCACCACACAATCTCATAAATAGACTTCGGATTTTAGGTAAAAACCTATCTTAATCCTTCAGTGATATATGGACAAAAACTTGTATATGCATGTTTCATAAGTGGCTATGCCTAAAACTGGTACTTTAATAGGCCCTAAAACAGCCTATTTTTACGTAAGAGCCTAATATTGCCTTTTTGCTTGTTTTTCCTCTAAAGTTCAAAATAAGTTATTTTTTGTTATAAATTCTACCATTTATTTTCAGTTCGTACTAAATTATTAGCTCGCAATGTGCAACTCCCACGTCCATTAACAATAAAAAATAAAAAAATAAATAATAAAAACCCAAAGTTCTCTGAATCACTGAGGGATACAAGGGGTTGAATATGCTAGCGTGCGTAGCTTCTGGGCGCAGGGATTAGGTTTTCATTGTTACGGTACTAACACAGACCCTAGTAATAGGTCTATATAATTCTGTGCACCATAGGCCTATATTTGTGTTTTATCGTGATTATTGTTTAATGTTGTACATTTATCAAAGCTTAATGCTAATTAGTAATACTACAATAGATGGCTACTCTCCATTTGTAAAAAACAATGAAGTACTATGCCACCAAGTTAAATCTGCACGGCGATAGGGGAAGTGTTTTAGCGCTAGTGTCGTCCAGCTACCACTATACGGAAGGGATGTAGGGGAAGCAGGTGGCGAAAGATCATAACATGGTTGCCAGATTATTCATTTGGACAGTGACTGTCTTAGGTGTCAGGTCATTTAAAAACACGGTAATTCTCAGCGCCCCTCTTCCAGCCAAATAACCCAACACAGTGGACAGGAAGTGGCAGCGGGGGTGGAAGAAGGGACAGCTCATTTTCTCCAGTTGGGACATGGTTGCCAGATTATTCATTTCAACGGCGATTGCTGAAGATGAGAGGTCATTTAAAAACACAGGAATTCTCAGCCCTCCTCTTGTAGCCAAATGACTGAACTCAGTGAATAGGAAGTGGCAACGTCAAAGGAGGGAGATCGAGATTTAAGGCACATTCCTAACATATTTTCTGCATGCAGAGATAACTTGGTGGCGTAGTACACTCTCACTACACTAGACTCCGTTCTGATTTTCATTCACAGCAGCACAGAACCACTCTATATCAAAAAGGAACCTTTTACTCTGTAATAAAATTATATAACAGTCTTCCAAAGCAGCTTACATTAATCCAACAAAAACCCGCATTTAAAAAATACCTTATGGCATATTTGATTGACAATTGCTTTTATTCAGTTGAGGAATATCTTGCAAAAAATGAATAGGTACTTTAGAATCATCTTGCAAATATTATATACAAAAATATTTCTTATAATATTTTAGCTTAGTCTAGTTTAATTATAAGTTGACTTGTCCAATATCAATTGTACATTGTACATAGTGATTATTCTGGACCAATAAAGAAATTTGAATTTGAATTCAATAAACATAATATTCTGCATTGCAATTGAGATATTTCAGAAAATCGGCAACTAAACAATTTTATAGGAGACTATTTTACGATTTTTAGAACCTATTTTCCAATTTTTAGAGCCTATTTTAGGTACCTAAAACAGCATTTTTAGCGAACTAAAAGTCCGAAGTCTACTCATAAAGTACCATACTGGTACAATGACTTTCTTCAAATCCATCTTACTAACAGCTCTGACTAGCATTTTTGAGAAAGTATCTTCACAGAAGTGACTTTACATTAAATGAAATATTATAATGGCATTATACAGAAATAACCATTTATGATGAAAATTAGCACTATTTAAAGCTGGATAACAAATTTCTCCCCTATCATAGTGTGAATGGCCAAATCCCATACTGCTTTCTATCAAATGCATTATTGTTAGCATTAGCAATGATTTTAAAAACGTATTTTATATAGGGCCTACTTGCCATTTACTTCAGGTTTGCTGCAAATGGTCTCCTTTTACAGTGAGACATGTTTTCCAAGTTATGAAGAAGTTATTGGTAGGGCCGGATTCTTAGGTTTTAAACTATTTTATTCCTTGCTAGCAACCTGTGTCCGTTTCATTGTCACAGCACCATCATAGTACAATCTTATAAAACCTAAAAAACAGTAATTTGACTCAAAGTCTACAATGTGTTCATAATGCATGTGTCAGATATATATGTAACATTCGTAAATACGTGCACATAACGCAGTCACTGGAACCACTTCGATTGGGTACGCCTGCGTGAGCGAAGATATTTTCACTGTCTCATTCTGCTCTATAGAATCCTGCATACCTCAACACCTAGCTATCTTTCCAGTCGCTTTCATTACCTTTCTTCCTACCATAACTTGGGCACGCACTCTCAGCTTGACCCCTTACTATCCATGCCTCATTACAGAACTACACATTATTCAAATTTGTTTACAACAACAGCTATTTGTCACTGGAATTCATTGCCGAGCCATCTCAGGAGCTGCCAAACAACTTCACAGTTCACGTCATTTAATAAATTTACTACACAATAACATTTAGGAATTGATGCTAATTAGTAATTTTTATTTTTAATTTTCATTATTTGTAATAAATAAGAATGTATTTGTTTAGACTTTCATCTTTTTTTAATTTCATTATTTTAGTCATTTTTATTATATATTATTCAAGTACTTAATGTTTGAATTATTTTCTTTGTATTTAATGTATGTTTCTTGTATTCAGGTATATCATTTGTTTTCATTTATTATTATGTATTTCATGTGTTTGCCCTGGCTGAGTGGTAGAGAAGGTTTTTATGGCCATACTACGCCAGGTTAAATAAATAAATGTCTAAATAAGACATTAAAAACTAAAAATGGCTAAATGTTTTCTTTTGATTAAAATAAATATATTATAATAATAATAATAATAATAATAATAATAATAACAGACTTAATAATAATAGATATAATACTTAAACTAATAGACCTAGTATGTAATTAATCTTATATTATTATTATTCTATGAAAAATAAATTGCTTTTTAAAGATCTGTCTCAATTTTCCTTTTCATTGTTGCCAGTACAATAGTAAGACACTTTGTAATTTTTTTTTTTGGGTACCCCATTGTCCCGGTAAAGGAAATCGTTAGTGATCCGATATCCCTGTTTAGAAGCAAATTAAAAGGAATTCTTAAGAAGCTTACACTTGCAGTTTCATCACAGTGTTTTCTCCAGCAAGATGACGTAGGAAGGTATTCTAAAAGTTGGTTGACTATTTGAAAAAACGTTATTGTTGAGTTTATGTGGTGAAGTTGGAATTCATAGAAAAAATTATAAAATGAATTGCATTCTATACGCTAAACTGTAACTGTTGAAAATTAAGCAAAAAGTACTCCTATGGTCTTGTAGTCCAGAGCATAGGCCTATAATTCCTGAGTAAATATAAAATTAGTTAATATATTATTTTTTCAAATGTTTTTTGCATTTATTAAAGTGAAACTTTCCCTAGTTATTATACACAATTGTGAATATTGTGATGAAACCATTTATAAAATTTAACTCGTCCAGGAAAATTTTCCTGCTGAAGTTCCTAATCTAAACCTAATATTTAATGTGTCCAAAATTAAATCTGTCTACAGGCTCTGAAACTAAATGTTAGGACACGCTTAATTCCTATGCTAGTTAATCATACTTAAACACGGTAAAACTTCAGATGTGTTTTTTTTCTTTCATGTCTAAGGGCTGGTTTCACCAGATGAGATTAAAATGTCGAGTAGTTGAACTCGAGTAAAAGTTACTCTTTGAAATTAATCTCAGACAACACCATTGTGTTTCACCACACTTTCATGTGACTAAATATAATCTTGAGTAGTTACAAGGGGATTTATTCCATGATGGTGCTGATCCTGCAATTTCTCAAACTGAAACACGTGAAATGACTTATCCACCTAACCACAAACCCAATAGACCAAAAGTTCAATAGATGCAACGTCATAAAGCCCTATAACATTATAATATTTACTAGATTTATGCACATATACATTCCTATTTATGTATCACTATGTCATAAAATATAAGTTGCATATAAAATTATATAGTCACATACAATACAATCACATTTAAGATAGCAAAGTGCTATATGTATTCAACTAAAACCTAACCATTAAAATATATACACTGATACGGATTTAATCACACTGATTTTAAAAAACACACTGTTGACATCTGTTAAAATATGTACACTTATGCCGAATTTTTTTCAGCAATAGTCATTAAAAATATAATTCTTCTTGAATAAATGACAGTCAGTTGTCTATCCGATAAAAACAGTAGAAATTATTTTGCCGAAATCTTCTCAGCAAAGTCGTTAATAATAAAATAGTACTTGAGTGCACTAGTTGTAAAAATAGTTGGAATGTAGGCGGCTTGTAAATGTATTCCGTTGCATCAATTGTTTTGGCTTCTGTTACATGCGGATATGCGCATTTCGATCCTTAGATCATCTTCAGTCCTACAATTTATATATAAAAAACATTTAGTATGTTGTTGTTGTTTGAAGTCATTTATATTTAACTATTGTATGATGAAACTTAAGACTCACCTGAAAGTTTCCGACGTGTGGAGTGCTTGAGTATAAATGTCATACTGAAGAAATTACGTATTGTTTGTAATAGGGTAACGTTCTGAGTATAGTTCATATAGTTCATTGTGTTCTATTGTGTTTTCGTTTATAATTTTATGTCTGTGTCTGTATATTTCGAAATTTTCTAATGTGTTTAGTTTACGGCTTTTATTTTGTTTATGTAGAATTTTAAGTGTTTTGTTAATAGGCTGTAAATCATGGTTGTTATTGATAAGATGTTTGGCAAATGCTGATCTGTTTCTATTGTATTTAAAGTCCATAACGTGTTCTTGGAATCTTTGTTTGAAAGTCCTACCCGTTTGCCCTATGTAAACATGATTACAGTTTCCACATTCTAGTTGATATACACCGCTATTTAGAAAATTATCTTCTTTATTTCTGCTTACATCGTATAATAGGTGTTTTAAGTTATTGTTAGTTTTATATGCTATTTTTATTTTTTGTTGTTGCAATGGCTTTACTATTTTGTGAATTTTTCTATCTGTATAGTTAAAAATGGCATATTTTTTGTTATCTTCATTGTCTTGTTTTATTGGAGTTAGTAGCGAAGTAGGATTTTTTGTTTTTTGTAGTTTATTCTTTTTCTTTCTAATAAGTTTATGAATTATCGATTCTTTGTAACCATTGTTGTTTGCTATTTGTAAAATAGTTTTTAGTTCCTTATTATAATCTTGTTTAGTCATGGGTATGTTGATTAGTCTGTGTACCATATGGTTGAAGGCAGCCATTTTATGGGTATTTGGGTGATTTGATTTATTATTTATTATATTATCAGTGTAAGTGTCTTTCCTGTAGATCTTAAATTGTAGTGCGTTGTGAGCCCTCTTTATATTAAGATCCAAGAAATTTATACTGTTTTTATTTTCCTTCTCTATAGTAAATTCTAGATTCTTGTGTATTTTATTGAATTCGTCGAGTATATTGTTAATTTTGTTTTCTTCACATATTAGCAGTATATCATCTACGTACCTGTAGTATATTTTGATTTTATGATCGGCTATGATTTTTTCTATGTATTCTTTTTCTACGTGTTGTAGGAAAGTTTCAGATAAGATTCCTGATAGTGGCGATCCCATGGCCAAGCCATCTTCTTGTATATATATTTTATCGTCAAATTTAAAATAGTTTTGTTTCAAAATAATGTCAAGCGTTGAAGTTATTTGTCCTGTCACTGTATCACCATCATCGTTATTCGATAATGTTTGTTGTATGATATTGATAGTTTCTTTTAAGGGTATGTTTGTGTACAAGTTCTTTATATCTAGTGATATGAGTCTGTCATTTTTATTAAGTTTCATATTTTTTATTTTGTTAACCAAATCGAGTGTGTTTTTTATATTAAATTTATTTTCAAGCGTTAATCTTTGTTGTAGTATTTTACCTATTATTTTAGAAATTTTATATGAAGGTGCATTAACAAAGTTCACAATTGGTCTGATTGGTTTATCATTTTTATGGATTTTTAATTGAGATCGAAGTATTGGTATTCTAGGCTTCATGTTGATAGCATATTTTCTTTCATTGTCAGTAAGAATAAAGTCAGAATTTCTTATAGCCTTTTTGATTTCTGTTTGGTATTTATCAGTGGGATCTTTTTCAATGAGCTTTATGTTATTATTTTGAATAAATTCTAGAGTTTTATTTTTATATTCATCATTATTCATTAATACGATGGCATTACCTTTGTCGGCTTTGACATGTTTTATGTCGTTAAGTTGTAGTTTTGTATTCAAGCCTTTTAATGTTTTTAGATATAATTGTGTTTCAATATTCTTATCATTTTTGTTGGTTAAGGTTCTCTTAATCTGTGTAGTGACTTGTTCTCTAATAGATTGCTGTTTCGCTTGGTCGATATTGGCTATAGCTGTATCAGTATCTATAACTATTGATTTGGTTTGTTCTTTTATATTGTTTGTAAAATTATGTTTATAGCCTAGTTCTAGCAGATCTTCTTCAGGTTTGGTGAGCGGAGTTTTTGTGAGGTTGATAACCCTAGGATGAAATATTCTCTTTTCATGTTTATCCTCTGTGTGTAGTTTATGATTTGAGTATATTATTTTATTCTGTTCTAATTTCTGGATTTTCTTGTTTTGTGTTTGGTATTTTCGTTCTATTTCATAGTTCAGTTTTTAACTGTTTTAATAGTTTTTAATGACTATTGCTGAAAAAAATTCGGCATAAGTGTACATATTTTAACAGATGTCAACAGTGTGTTTTTTAAAATCAGTGTGATTAAATCCGTATCAGTGTATATATTTTAATGGTTAGGTTTTAGTTGAATACATATAGCACTTTGCTATCTTAAATGTGATTGTATTGTATGTGACTATATAATTTTATATGCAACTTATATTTTATGACATAGTGATACATAAATAGGAATGTATATGTGCATAAATCTAGTAAATATTATAATGTTATAGGGCTTTATGACGTTGCATCTATTGAACTTTTGGTCTATTGGGTTTGTGGTTAGGTGGATAAGTCATTTCATAATAACAAATTAATATTACCACAAACGGAAAGAAAAATGAAATTTATCAACTCTGAAACACGTGAATCAACAATGCCGTGACCAACATTTGTATGAACAGCAGACGATAGTGTGCAGTGACAGCTGACATCCAAACATAAACAAACTTGAAAATGGAAATGGAAGCAAATACAAGTAGCAAGCAGGAGAAACGGCTTCCATCCGAGAAAATGTTCATGGATCTCGTTGAGAAACATTTTTCCATATCGGAGAGTAAGAGGATGGATGCTGTTACAACATGGCAAAAAAGTTCAGAATGGGAAAGTTTTGCTTAAGTGTATAACTCAATGTCAGGTCATACACCCAGATGCGCCGAAAATTTAAAGGCAGCCTGGGAAAATACAAAAAAGTGGTCAAGACAGAACTTGCGCAGAAGCTTTGGACAGTCTAAAACGCGTCACAAAGTTCCTTTCGTCATAATTCTGGAACCAATCATTCCTATCTCGTATCCATACCGGCCGTCGTATTCTATGAGTATTGTCTTCATCTTCCCTTGAAGATTCATCTTCAAACAAAAAATCCCTCAATGTTGTAGTAGTGTTGGACGTGTTGCTACTCCAAGATTAAGATAAGTTACTCGCTGAAATTTGGCCGTGTAAATATTAATCTCGATTAACCTAGTTACTCGCGTGTAACTTTGTGGTGAAATGATATGAACGGTTACTCGAGATCAAGTCCGTACTTACTCTCGTGTAAAACGTTACTCCAGTTTGGTGAAACTGGGCATAAATTTGCTATATAGGTATGCTTAAGTCATTACTTTAAAAAATCAAATCTACATGATACTGGAAAGGTAGAATCAGATTGAAAAATTTAATGCGACAGCTGGGATTTGAACAACAGATCTTTTGGCTCTCCATGCCGCTGCTCTACCACTTGAGTTACCATGGCAACATACCACTACAATATTCAATTCTCCAAATGACTCGCATATCCTGGTATACCACCAGGCATTCTCAATCTCGAGATTACAACCCAGAGCTTCAGCACTCCATGCCACTGCTCTGAGTCAGTTATTCAGCGATATGGAAATATGTACTTAGATCCTACTGGTTTCATCTTCAGTAAGCTGATTTTAGTCTTGTTTATCGGGCACCAGTGGCGAAGCGTGAGGGTAGACTTTGAGACTGAGTCTACCTAAATAAATTGCTAAGAAAAGTAGAATCATAAAGAAATAAATAAAATAAAAGCATCGTCAACCAAGTTATTAATCATTATAAACCCATTAGTACTATCATTCGCCACTACATACCCCACTTCCACGGTTATTATGCGCCAATAGTGTTTCCGCGTGCTTAGGCAGCCTCGAAATCTCATGATGCAGCAGTGGAGGCGAGTTGAGACTGGATAGTGGTCAGCCAAGTTCTAGTCTCATTCAAGTGCGAGTTATATGACTTTTCCCACTAAATGATAACCTACATTGTTGAGAGAAGGCAGACAAATTTCTTGCACAAGAGCAACATATGGCATCGCCGCAAAGACTAGAAAGATTTATCGGGGTCGTAGTCTCATCCCTCAGATACCTGCTCCCTTGAAACCGGGGTAACATAAACATTACATTCTCATTGCTGACATAAACTGTGTGTTTGATTATTTCTCAGTGTTGAGTAGACAATTCCACCGATATACCCGTAGATCACCTATTTAAAACCCATTTTTGGTTCTGTCTTATGAAAAAATGTGTGAAACTAAAGTAAATTACCAACTCCTGAGCTTGACATTGTCTTGCATGAAAATAACCAAACTTTTCAAACATCTTAGTACAGTAATAGTAATGCTTTATATAGGTATAGGCAGTGCTTTTTTTGTGACGGTATGCAGTACCGGCACCTTTTTAAAAAATAAGATTTGGATATTACTCAGAATATTTCTATCACAATTCCCATAAAGTTATGTTTTATTTAAAATCAAGTTTGTTTGTTGGTTTTGTGAGATTTCTACATACGAGCACGTGATATTGGCTGCTGGACTGCAAGAGAGTTGGGGGTTGGTTTTTCCAGGCCTCAGCAAACTGCTCCTGTGGTCAAGGCCATTCTAACGGTATAAGAATTGCACCAAGTGCAGTTAATGCTAATGTAGTAAGAAACAAGTAGTAAGTAGCTAACCATCATAGTTAATCAGGGGTTAGTGCGTGTTTAAATTTAAGTGCATTCGTTGCTTACATATAATTTGAAAAGAAAACCCTTGGTTTGTGTTGCACAGACAAGTGAATTCATAATTGTTCGGTACGGTTGTAGGAACAAGGGGTGCACGTTGCTCATAAGTAGAGAAGTGAAATGACTAAAATAACTAATTATTTTGTACCGGTGTGTAACGAAAGAAAGCATGACGATGTTTTTGAGGTATCTCATAAACCTGCCAGCAGTGAATGGACTGAATCTGAAGAGTACTCGTACATCGCAAGTAAAGGTAATTTTACTGCAATTCAAGAGAGAAACATTTCTGGCAATGATGATAGGCCCGATTCAGCAAAATGTATTCTGGGATAAGTGTGGGGGCTCCCGTGAAATTTAGTTAAAAAGTTTCTGTGAGTACCGCCACCTTTTTAGTTGGAAAAAAAGCACTGGGTATAGGCCTATATGAAATTGAATACATGTGCAAACATTCCTGGTATTTAAAACGCTATTAATACTTGAGAATTTGTGTGTCATTACAAATTTAATTTTAAAACACAGTTTACCCAGAACACAATGTCAAGCTATGCCACTGTCGGGCACTCACCCGAACAGAACTGTCAAAGGGTGTTCAAGCAATAGTTTTGTGAATCCTCTTCTGATGCATGCTTTTACAAAGTTTCCTCATAAACATATGACACTGGATTAGTGTTTCTTAAATGTAATTTTTACTGAAAAGCAACCCATTTCGAGTATCAGCTATTTTCGCTGGAAGGTTAACAACCTCAATTCTTAATATAGTGTAAAATATTATTAATGTGCATTATTATCTGCCAGCCTTTAAAGAGTAGTAATTAAAAGCGTACAAAATTTCAACAATGGAATGTTACAGATTTATTGACTTTTTTAATTTTATTTATTCTTCATAAATCTCATGCTCCATTACAAAGTAATACTACATGATATATTTTCTTTTACAACAGTAATTTAGTCACAGTTTTGTGAATTTGGGCAATAATTTGTTACAGTGCCAAATTAATAAATTAATTTATAAATTTAATAAATTTATTGACTTGTACAATACCTAGTGACTTTATTGTAGGCCTACTTATTATACTTAGTGATGGTGAGAGTCTACTTAGCATATAAAAATTATTAAGAGTGTGATATAAGAACGCATAAAGGACATTAAGATAAAACTTCAATAATCTTTAGCAATAAATTCATTTTACCTGCTTCAATGCCTCACAAAATGCTAGCACAGATTAAGTACACTACTTGCTCACTCATAAGTTCTGCATGCTCTCTACATGAAGGTCACAAAGTTTTCTTATGATGACTAATTTGTAAGAAAATGGAATATCATCCAAACAAATAAGCAGTTCGGATTTCTTCAACCCCATTTACGAATATCATTTATCATTAAATTAATAACCTCAGAGATGAGTAAATATTGTTTAAGCAGGGGAAATGGTTATGGACCTTTGATCTTGACTAAATGCTTACTTTCCAGGACTTATCAATGTTGAATTAAATTCTGAAATAATATTTGCAACTAGATATGAAACATGTTTTTATTTTAGGCTCTTTATTATTCAAGATTTGCAAGAAGTTATCGGCGTTTTCATTAAAAATCTAGAATAGGAAAGATGATTAAGAAATACAGGAAAGCTCATAACTCAATGGCAGGATACTCACAACTAAAGTTGGAACAGGTCAACGAAACAAAATCTCAAAAACATGAACTACACACATCACAAAAAGTGCTGCATCACCTCGGTTCCAAGATCGCCTGAACACTGCCGCTGAATGTTTATATTGCATCAAGAACAAAGTCCCTTTGACTGTTCCTAGATGTCACTAAACATGCCCAAAGATGTAAACAACCATGCAACCATTTGTATGTAAAGGTTCATGACCTATTCGCACCAAGGTGATGCAAACCTTTTTGTGATGTGTGTAGTTTTAATTTGAGAGGAACTCTTCACAGTTGCAAATTATAATACAAACTGCAGTATCACTTCATTAACTTTAGACAAATTGTTTTTAACAGAATTCTACTCACATTTTCTGACAACACAATTAGATTAATTTTAATATTATGTTTTACTCTAAAAGTAATTTCCACCTCAGCGGTTATTCTTTCACTTAGATTTCAAAGTTTAAAACTCCACACAAGAATACTATTGCTAAATGTACACCTATTCAGTTCAAGTTCTATGGAGTGGTTCACAAGAAGTGTAAACGAACCTAGTCACCGTCATGTAGTTTGTTCATTGCAAGTTGACTGTGTATTAAACTCAATGCAGTGGATCTGGCACAGAAGTAACGTCTCCATTTTCTAGTACCAAAGATTGTGAGTTCAGAGAGTAACAGATGCGAATTCAGGCATGAGCTGATGATGCAGTACCTCTCTGTCGGCCATACTTGGTAGCAATGAGATATGAATGACGCGTTAACAAGCAGGATTTTTTAAAAAGATTTTTCCTGATTCCAAAAGATATCACCACATGAATCAAACTTCGTAAAACATATGTCCAGAAACTTGTAATTAAGATTTATCATTAGGATCAGCTGAGACTCAAACGTAAAGCCAGTATTGCTCACTCATTTCATGGAGCAGCAATTTAACAATTGTATCCACTTTGTTTGCTAATAGCCTGAAACTTAAAGATAGCATAATAGGTGGCTATAAGATTCGTATTGATTAGGGTGGAATTTATACTTTGTAACTGTATGCGTATTTAATTCTTCAGATAACCTAGTGTATCCAGGTTCAATTCTTCATTCAGCATAACAAATATCACACTCTTAAATAAAAAACAAGCATTTTGAATGGTTTAGTTACATGTTATCTTGTGTATGCAGACGATGATGAGACAAGCATGCACAGTATTCTGAATTTGGAACTTATAACTTTCAGGATGCTCATTCTTTTTGCAATCAGCTGTACACAGACAACTTCATTTACACCTAACTGTCCCAGTGAAATGTGGTTTTTGTACCCTTTCAAAGAGTCTTCATTGAACTAATTAAAACTAAACTCCATGGTACTATATCCCTTATGGGACAGGGCCTACCACCTTACTGCTGCATCATCCACCATGGCTATATGGCAGGATTAGGGAGCATGTGGTCAGCATGCACATACCATGCCCATTACTGATACCTTTCGATACCGGTCCAATATTGCTTTATCAAATAGTTTCTCAGTATTGATCTCATGAGGCTGTGTGCACCCTGTTCCAGATTTTCCAATCTCAGAAAATCCAGGTACCAAGAATTTAAGCCAGACCTGTATATGTGTAATTCACAATGCAAATCTCGAGATCATGCATGAAGTCAATAAACCAATCTACCAAATATGATAGCAAATACATTAAAAAAGATCTATAAACCACTATCCAAGAAGAAACTGGGGGTTATAACACTGAACTTACTTACTTACTTACTCAATGGCAACAGACAATTCCTAAGCAAGCTAAAGGAATATTATCTACTTTATGGAAACCGAAGGTTCATTGCCACGCATACCTGAGCCTGCCATTCAACCCTATTCTGTGCTAAGTCCATCCAATCATCCCTCGAAAATCCCACTTCTCTAAAATCTATATTAATATTGTCCTATTATATTCTAGGTCTTCCAAGTGGTGTCTTTTCCCTTCGGGTCTCTCAGTCAATATTTTTGAGATATGTCTTTCCTCCCCCATGCATGCAACATGTCCAGCCCATTTCATCCTCCATGATTAAATTACCCTTACTATATCCGGTGAGATGTACAGATTATGAAGCTCGTCATAATGCAGTTTTCTCTAGTCCCCACTTTCATCTCTCTTAGGCCCAAATGTTTTCCTAAACACCCTGTTTTCGAATACTCTCAGATTATATTCTTCCTGAAGAGTAAGCAACCATGTCTTACAGCCACATAATACAACCAGCAGGACAACTGTCTTATAAATTTTTATTTTTAAATTTCAGGACTGAAAACGAGAAGTTAAGAGTTTCTGAACTGTATAAAAGCAGGCATTTCCTGATTTGAGTCAATTGTAACTTCTGCCTTAATATTATTTGTCCGTAATTAATTATTGCTCCCAGATATTTGAATTCCTCCACTTGTTTGAACGATTTATCGGCTATTCCAATTTTTTTTAGTGCATTATTTTGATGTTTCATGACCATATACTTAGTTTTTTCTGTATTAATTTCCAATCCAACATTCCTGAAGGCATCGAAAAGACTTTCTGCATTTCTCTTGATTGTGTTTATGTCATCACCCAACAAGATAATGTCATCTGCATAAGCTCAAGTCGCTTTTAATGGCAAACCTATCTGAAATAAGTTTCCCTACTTTGACTCTGCTATGGATGTCATTTAGACACATTTTTATCAGTCTAACTTCTTTGGTATCCCAAACTCAATGAGGATATTGTACAGTTTGTCTCGTCTAACTGAATCAATGCCTTTTAAAGTCTATGGTAAGCTGGTGAACAGACTTATCATAATCCCACTTTTTCTTCACGATTTGGCGAATACAAAATATCTGATCAATAGTTGATCTATCTTGTACTAAATCCACATTGCTGATCTCCAATGATTCTGTCCACATATGGGGTTAATCTTGACAGAAGTATACTGGACAAAATTCTGTATTATGTTGATAAGAGAGAAATTCCTCGATAGTTATTACATTCGGCCCTGTCTCCCTTTTTATGGATCGGTATAATAATAGATTCTTTCCATTCTTTTGGCAATTCTTCCTTTCTCCAATTCGTAAGAATGTGTCTGTGGATCTCTGAGTGAAGTCTAATTAATTCTGACGGAATTTGGTCAACGTCTGGAGAATTGTGTGTTTTTTTTAGGTTACCTACAGCTGAACATTTGTAATTTTCTAAAACAACAATTTTAATAATTATTTTTGCCAATGGATTTAGTGCATTTAGATTTCGCATTCTGCCAATGGATTTAGTACTCATTTAGTGCATGGTACGCATTGCAACAGATTCAATTTCCATTTTCAATCTTCAACTGCAGCTCTGATTCTGCTTATAAGATTAAGTAAATTTCCATCCTTACTGCTGACATTTTTTCCAAGTACCCATTGGAAAATGGATTTATGTTCGTGAACCCTGAATTGGAAAATTCTTTTAGCTACTGAATCCCAGAATCTGTAACTATGATCATAATATCCATAAATCACATCACAGTTGGTACTCCAGGTGTGATCAAATTTTTAATTATATTCAATGGAGGGAACTTAAATTGGATAAAGCACATGTAGGAAATCATACTACTGATGCCTCTACCAATGAAATGAACATACATTGTCTTTAGAATAGAAGACAGTCCTTTCAAAGAAATTCAGCTCTGAAACAGTAATTCAGCTCTTCTTGGTTTATCATCTGACTAAGTCTTGTCGTTCATGGGGTTTCAGACTCTT
Source organism: Ectobius pallidus (assembly GCA_964059195.1). Classification (NCBI taxonomy): domain Eukaryota; kingdom Metazoa; phylum Arthropoda; class Insecta; order Blattodea; family Ectobiidae; genus Ectobius; species Ectobius pallidus. The sequence continues at coordinate 94,613,979 of CAXKWD010000009.1, forward strand.
TCATAAAAATGAATAGGCCTAATTCAACACGTTAAACTGTACGCTGTGACAGGCTTTTTATTAGAGTTCCTGTATTCTAACTCTCCTTTGCTGCCTTCCTTTTTTCCACTAACCTAACTTATGTATACCGACGAACACTTTTCATGAGGTACTCCTTTATGGTATTGTGACATAAAATGTCTGTGGGCAGGGATAATTAAAACTTATTTTTGCACTGCAATTAACAAAAGCAATTAGCCTTTCCATGTACACTATCTCTTTTACATAAAATTTATGAGTGTAACTCATTTTTAAAAATCAATAATGTTTCCTTTTAATGTCCCGAACTTAGTTCCTGCATTTTCAGTTATAACAGCATTAGTAGCAACTCTTCAGTTGAAGATATTATTAATTCCACTCACACAATATTGCAATTTTCATTAATATTACTTGTTACACAAAATCCTACCCATTCATTCTGATATATAATAAAATAGCTACCAATTAACACACTGGTGACTGGTTTTATCATGGTAGACAGTACTTTTTTGTACTAGAGAAATTTTCAGTTTTTACATATGTCAACTTTGTGTTTTAGATCATTATTTATAAATGTTCAACTGTGAGGTCGTATTATTCATGAGAATATTTCAGTTACACCAGTAGATCTTCTAATTCTTGATAAGCATAATTTCTATGGCTTATGTAAATATAATTTAGCGACAGTCAATTTTGACGATCAGGATGTAGGATAAAATAGTTGCAATGAGTCATGGTAAGTAAATATCCCACAATAAATTGGCCAGCTACAGGTTTGAACCCAGGACTTTTGGAATGCTAGTCCATGACACTACCATTTTGCCACCTTTCTTGGTGGCTGTCAACTTCGCCTAGTGATTTGTTTGTCTTTATCGTATGGATTAAGCTCATAAAATATCTAGTTTGTTTATTTATTTTAAATATGGGCAGAAAAGATATTAATAAAGGTGTCTGATTCAACACAAAAAATTGGTTTAATTCGTTTTTCAATGGAATTGAACTCCTTCGCGTTAATTGAGAAACAATGAACTATGGTAATGCAGTATAAAATGTTTATGCTTTCAATGAGTTTCATTCATTTAAATTCATTTTATTCATTTAAATTAAGTACATGTACAAAATGTTGTATACTCCTCTTGTAAAAGTAATCCACTATGACAAAATTTTGCAAAAAAGGAAGAAAGAAGAAAAGCACAACATAAGAGTGTGTAAGATAGTCAGACTGAAAAATTCAATGCCATAGCCGGGATTTGAACCACAGATCTTCGGCTATCTGTGCCGCCACTTGAGGTTCCATGGCAATGTGAAGATACAGCATTAAATTCTCCAACTGACTCACAAATCAAGTGGCGGAGCAGTGGCATGGAGAGCTGAAGATCTATGGTTCAAATCCCAGCTAAGGTTTTGAATTTTTCAAACTGACTTCACCTTACCAGCTTAGTCTACTAATTCCACAACACAGCATGTTATAAAACTGTAGAAAAGTTTTGTTAGGATTACCCGCATAGGACATCAGCATGTTATGATATGACTTTAAGTGGAACCACAAATATTTATTTAAAAGTTTGACTAAAACAAAGCTATCAAGGTTGTCTGATTTAACATTAAACACGACTTACAAACACAATGGGATATGTGTTAGAATGTTATCATTGTGTTTTCGGCTTATACCATCGACATATCTGCAACTTATTCAAATGCTTCGCATATAGTTTATGCATTCCAGGTATGCACAAAACTAGCAATAAAATGAAATGGGACCACGACTCCTAGGTAAATAGTCACTATAGTTGTAATTAGCTTGAAACAATGGCTGATGCCATGCACTCATTCCAGACCAATTTTCTGCTACGAAATAAATAGTGTAAACAACCAAACCTTAGCTAGCACTAATATGTTTGCAGACTTTAAAAGCGTGTTTTTATTAATGTTTTTTTACTTGCACTAGTAATACATTTAATTCTTACGGTTTAGTTGTGGTAAGCAGCTGAAGACAAGCATGAACGCATAATTGAAACATGTTTCGGGTAACTCTGTAACAATATGTAAAATATGCATTAGGGAATAAAATAAACTATATACACAAAAAGCCTTTTATTCACAATTTAATCTATATAGAGGCAAATATTCTCTAACTTTTACAGGTCCTGAATTTTTGGCACATAACAAGAGTTACATTAAGTGTGATCTATCAGTCTTAAAAATTAAAATTATAACTATTCGCTGGTAGATGCATAACATGAAGCAAAAGTAGACAATTAATTTAGAATAACTACAGTAAAAAATTTTTAAAAATCATGGGTTCAGGTTTTCCTTCCTGAAAGGCATGGAGTGCAGTTTGGATCTCCAATTTGTTGTGATTATCGTATACAGAGGCGGTTTCTCCTATTGTGCTGCAGTACACAGCTTGTTATCTGCTCGTCATAAAATGTTATTTTCAAATGCAATACTAGGCCTATATTTTCTTTTACGTAGATTTTGAACTTGTGCATCCAGGCGAGAATTCATCTGCTCATATATTGGAGTCAGAGTCGGTAATGTGAATACTTCCCTTGCTGCCGTGCATGGGATTCTCTAATAGTACCCCCTTTCTATGGTTGTGATGTCATGCCTAAGCTTAAATGTATGCCAGTTTAACTGAAAATGGTGCTACAAACCCCTTGAAGTGAGTGAGATACCGAGGCTTTACTATTATTACTTCACGCCTGACCTGCGTGCTGCACTGTCTTTCCTGCCAAGACCATGCTTGAATCTGACATAGAAACTACATTTGTCATGACATCTGTTGGAATGTAGATGAAAAACTATAGTGCTGGTCTTAGCCAGGATCAGGAAAGGCATTACGCTGTACAAGTAACTCAACAGAGGATGACAACTGTAATGAGGCACACCCAGCTAGTTATAGGCTATGTATGAAACTTGAGGCATATACCACTGGTCGAAAAAAGGAGGCAGCATGGCAAAAGCAGTCATTCAGATTTCCCTCCATTGCTTGTACCAAAGACCAATGTTCCCTCAGCAGATTCAATGCCTACATCTAGTTCCATGTTCACAGAGTTTAGGGAATTGGCTACATTTATAACAAATCTTATGAAGGGCCTGCAGGCAATATTTATGAGATGTGAAGCAGGAATCAGATCCATTCTCCAGATTACTTAAATTAGTTGATGGCATTTCTACTGTTCAGCTATTTCATAAAATATGGGAATTTTTCCCTCAAAGAGAGAAGTTATTAAACTAGTGTAATAGGGTGGTCAAATAAAAGCTTTAAACCTCAAATTCACTGAATATTAAGGAATTATGTGTATTTGACATTGTTTCATGTGTCAAATCTGTCGATTACTTATTTATTGCATTGCAGTTTGGTCTTGGCAACCTTAGTCAGGGAAGATTTTTGTAGAAGTCACACAAGTTACTTTCAAATATAAACTTATTCTTCAGTTCCTCATCGCACACTACATCTGCAGATTCCCGCTGCAGCTAATAGAAACTACATCACCATCAACTTCATTAATGTGGTATAAGTTCTGCAGGCAAGAAAGACATATACAGCATTCTTTTCTTATGGATCTTAACTCTGTGAATGCTATCTGAAAGCTCTGCATGAAACTAACTCCTATTGGTTTGTGTGGGTAAGACACCATTGTGGGAATGAATTGCAGAAATGAGATCTTAATCAACTAGCCTGTCTGGTGATTTCTGTGTAGCAATTTGTTACATCTAGTGCTATATTATGTTACTAGCCATGTTTTCTACTGCAGATACAAATGAAAAACCGTCAAGAACAGCAGGTAATACACTTCCATTAGTTGAATGCCATTTATGACACAAGAAATTTATCAGTAGAGGAATTAATACTCATTTAGCAACAAGTCACGTTTCCTCGCAAGAATCCTACGTAGGAGATTTAACTAATGAATAATGATAGACATATCGGCAGTTGTGTGGATGATTATCCTTTACAAGAAAAGAAGATATGTAGTAGGCCTATTTGTAGTAAGTCATTTAAATCAGTCAAGATTCATGAGTAAAGTTCACCCTGACCAGGATATTGCAAATAATTGTCCACAATTTCAAACACAAGTGGGAAAGGAACAAGTATACTATACTGAACAAAATTCATACTATACAAACTCTCATCCTCATTCATATGGATTCTCTATTTCTCTTAACATGCAATTCCCATGGAGAATTTAAATGCCAACTCCCTACTACATCTGAAGAGGTAGGATTTAATAGAAATAAGGATTGTGGTAGGCTATTATTTGCCCTCATTGTGGGAAGAATTTTATTCGTCTTAATGCACATATAACCTGATATATACAGGAAAAATCTCGTTATGATAGAGCTGATGCTGTAATGGGCACTGTCTCAACAAATAATAAATATGCTACTTCAGGCCTAGGTCGTCTTTCATTGATCTAAGGTGATTTTGGATTTTTGGTGGTGGAAGCGACACCGTTTGGATCTTGTGTCTACGTAAAATCCTCCCGATCTGATAGGAGACAGGTCCGCAGAAAGGGATGAAAGCTCTATTGAGTCCTTCCATTTTATCGGTCCTTTTCAGGGCCAATCTAAATTCTCTGCTGCTGTATGAATTTTGGAGGAATGTAGTTTCTTGATGAGACATTTCTGTGGGTAGACTCTTGAGTGACAGAAATGGCAATGGCTCGATGTACCCAAGTTGAAATGACTGACCGTTTCTGGGAAGGATGGTGGCAACTCTGACCATTTAAGTACAAGTCAATGTGAGTTGGCTTCCTGTATACTTTGTGTCCTACTATACCATCCTGTTTCTTGTATATACATATGTCTAAGAATGGAAGGCAGCCGTTATGTTCTATTTCCATGGTGCAACGGAACTTAGGATGTATCCCAATGAGGTGAGTGAGAAAATCCTGTAATTTGTCCCTTCTATGCGGCCACACAACAAATGTATCATCAACATAGCGGAAAAAATGTGATGGCTGGAAAGCAGTCGTTCTGAGGGCCAAATGCTCGAACTCCTCCATGTAAAAATTGGCAATTGTCCATAGCTATGGGCTCACTATTGTCACCTGCAATTGCCAATTTTTACATGGAGGAGTTCGAGCATTTGGTCCTCAGAATGACTGCTTTCCAGCCATCACGTTTTTTCCGCTATGTTGATGATACATTTGTTGTGTGGCCACATGGAAGGGACAAATTACAGGATTTTTTCACACACCTCAATGGGATACATCCAAAGATCCGTTGCACCTTGGAAATAGAACATAACGGCTGCCTTCCATTCTTGGACATATGCATATACAAGAAACAGGATGGTACACTAGGACACAAAGTATACAGGAAGCCAACTCACACTGACTTGTACTTAAATGGTCAGAGTTTCCACCATCCTTCTCAGAAACGGTCAGTCATTTCAACTTTGGTACATCGAGCCATTGCCATTACTGACACTCAGAATCTAAACACAAAAATATCTCATCTAGAAACCACATTCCTCCAAAATTCATACAGCAGCAGAGAATTTAGATTGGCCCTGAAAAGGACCGATAAAATAGAAGGACAGAAAAGAGCTGACCCAGATGCTAATCGTCAACAGCTCAATAGAGCTTTCATCCCTTTCTGCAGACCTGACTCCTATCAGATCGGAAGGATTTTACACAGACACAAGATCCAAACGGTGTCGCTTCCACCGCCAAAAATCCAAAATCACCTTACATCAATGAAAGACAACCTAGGACTGAAGTCTCCTAGGGTCTACAGCATCCCATGTGAGAACGGGATGGTATATATTGGTCAGACTGGACGCACCATGGCAGACATGCAAAGAACATCATAGGTGCACTAAACTATTCTATCCAGACAAGTCTGCAGTAGCACAGCATAGTACTGAGCAAGCTCACAGAATTCTCTATGACCAGACCAAGAGCATTCCTAAACACAGTGCTAGAATCCATCAGCTCATTCTCCTTTCCAGCGCATGATTCATCGCACTTCAAACACTTCCATCGGTCTTTAGGACTGATGGAAATGCGACTGACCATTGTCGTCTGCTTTTCTGTATAGGGAAGTAACACTTAACTTATACAGTATGTCAACACAATGAAGGAAACTGCAATAAGGCAGAAGAATCTTCAGATTCAGATAGTGATTCTAGCAAGTGATAGTAACATTGGTATTTTATTATATGACTGGTTAATAAAAAAATCCCTTTTATACAATTGACGATTTCTTTCAATGTACAGATTTTGACATAACAACTTTGGAAATTTTACTGCATCAAAGTCATTTAATTTAATCCAATAAGTTTATTTATAATGTCTTTTGAGGTATTTTATGCTTAATGACAATAAAATATGATTTTTACATATGGTACGTGAAAAGCATGCCAAGATTTGGAATTTTCAGTATAATGTTTACAGTAATCCATCGGATCGTTCTTATTTACATTGCTCAACATGCTCATCGCATATCCATCGGCTTTAAAAAAGCGCATTTTCTCCGATGACTTTACGAACACTCGCAGTATATGGATTGGCTGGTTAAAGAGGCTATTGAAATCAGTCTCAGTAGCACCACTATCAACAGAGACAAAGGCCTTCCTCTCAGCGAGGCTTGGAAACCGGCCCTCAACATCTTAAAGAAGAGACCTACATAACCTGTGTTCCCGTGACGTCCGCCTTCTCCTTTGACTAGGCGAATTTTGAACAATTTTTTTCTGACGCTGCCATTGGCTGGAACTCACCAACTACTCTGGCCTATATATACAGGCCCTTCCGCCTTCTCTACCAGTTTCCCAGAAGATGGACTCAGAGATGGAGTCTGAAAGCTCGGAGTTTTTTAAAACATCGACTCGGCTGTTAGCCAGTGAAGAACTTTACATAGTATTCGCCAAAAAAGTTCAAATCATCTAATAGATATAATTTGTTTACTTTGGTTGGGCACATGGACTCCATTGTTTTTTGTAACATTCCTTGATGAAGGGGCCAATGGTGAAAGGCTAACTTGTGCTATCAAGTGTGATATTTTATAACTCGCCCTCAAAGCATCCTTACAAGGGAACCATACAGGTTGTCATGTCGAAACCTACCCTCAAATTTTGCATATTGATAGGCAATCATCGCAGATAGCCACATGCCAAAAATTAGCTGCTCATATGAACTTTAAGTGGGTGAAAATTAATTCCGAGTCTGGAAATTAGAAATATTGAGCAGTCTTGCACAGCTGTTGGTGGGAAGGGTTTGAGACCATCTCTACTTACCTCGCGTGCTGGTGCATCGGGTGTTGACAGTACTGCAGAGCGATCCCGCTGTTCATAAAGACGTACGTGCTTACAGCTTTAGCTCTCCCTGTCCTTATCACTAAGAAAACGTATAATATTAAAATAATGAATAATGCCCTCCTCTGATACATATGTTTATATTCCAGTAGATCTCATGAAGAATTTATACCTGTTTAAGTGTTACAATTAGATAAGTGAATCTCGTGTACTATTGATATTAGTTCATTGCTTTTTTTACTTTGGCCTATAATGACAAGTACAATTATTACGTAGTATGTTAGTCCGAGTTCTTGACACTTGACTTTTGTCTGGACAAAAAATGTCAACATTGAGATAAGCTGATTGAAGCACTGGTATTGTGATTCGCTGTGCAGGGCAAATACCTTAAAATATCATGCAAATTGAGTGGCCACACTGCCATAACACCTAAACACACTAACAATCATAAGCAACCCCTCAGTGCCTATACAGATTATATAGTTTAAAATGCGGAAATGATAATCTAAAAGTTATCTAATATAGTGAGACACATTCAACGAGTAACAAGGTAGCCCCTCCCCTCTCTATTGCACAACATGCTGTCTGCTATCGCTTGCACTCGGCATGTAGGTTACTCAAGTTAGCTTTGCAAGTGCCTGCCATTGATTCCTTAGGGAACATAACAAGCACGTTTTCACCCACTAAAAGTTTATATGAGCAGCTAATATTTTCCATGTGTCTATCTATAATGAAGAACTATCCATATACAAAATTTGAGGGTAGGTTTCGACATGACAACCCACCCGTACAGTTCCCTTGTAGTAATTTAATCACTGGTAAAATTGAAACAATTTGCATGTAAAAATAATGCAGGTGAAAAACACTTCATTGTACCGAAATCTCCAACATTAATAAGAATTGATGATTGTTACATCTTAATATTATTAGCAGGGCTTGGATTCTTAATTTCTATTCTTTCTGTTCTGTATTCACCTGAAATGAGCCTGTACTGCAGCAACGACAGCTCATTGGGACGTCAAAAGACATGCTCTCAAATGCACCATTTGATGCCCCTGCTCTCAGCAAGTGCAGAATACGCCTTATGAGTGTGGCTGATCTACAGTGTAAAAGAAACTTATCTACTAAGATAAATGACATTCTGCAAAATTTTGGCCTTTCAACTGAATTACAACCCAATGTTAAAAAACTAAAGACAGTTTTGCATGATGAACAACATAGAAATGGATGCAGAAGGGTCTTATTACTTCGTGGCCAGCAATAGTCCAATAACATTGGAAGCACTCAAACCCGTATCTAGCACCTAGAAAAACTTTTAAAAATAACTTGGAAATACCATCTCTCTACGAAGACCTACACATCACTCCATCGCCCATCATTCAGACTGGCAAATCTGTTGGAATTCAGAGGAATTAAATCTTCGAGCAGCTATAGCACCAACCATTCTAATAGCATGCATGTGTTCTATGTGTAATGCACATGAATAAAGCAGTTGGACAACCTGAGCGAAAAGGACCTATCAGATAAAAGTTTGTCAGTAGCCAATGGGAGTGTTGGTGTGCTAGCTAGGTTCTGTATAACCCCTTGGAACACCTTTCATAGAAACCCAGATATGAGTTATGGTAAACTCGAATCCTGTTAGTCCTACTTCTGTAGCCCACTGTAAGTTATTCATAGTTTACTAGAGGACTTACTTTGGTTTCTACGCGAGGTGCTCTGAGAGTTGTTACTCAGTCCATTAGTTGGCCACCAACATTCCAATCGACTACCGATGATCATCTCATTGGTCCTTCCCACATAGACTTATCCAATGCTGCTAATAGCTTTAGCCTATATATGCATGCTCTCCAACATGGTTACATTCCCCTGTTACTGTTTATAATAATTATCGTACTGAAAACTCCTGATGAAGGTGGTTTGAAGGAAGCCCAATAGGGGGTTTTAGGGACTGTCCCTTGTGGGGTTTGGGGGCAAAGTATCCAACACAGAACACAGGAAGGGGATTCAGGGCAGATAATAAGGTTTTGTACCCTGGCTGAGTCAACAAATAAACACAGGAAGGGATTCTGGGGCTGATAACTGTTTTACACCGGTGACCTAACCCTCCACTTCCCACCTAGCAGCAGAATTTCATTGTCAAGTTAACTAATTCACAATTTTACTTAGGATTTAAAATCTTCCTACAAAAAAAAAGAAAGGTCATATATGAGGAGTCTATTAGCAAAGCCGGCAATCTCCATTTTGAAAAAAGATAGAGATACTAACTTCTAATGAAAGTGTAACTAATGCATTTCCTGCATTTATGTATGTGTTACAAATCCAACTTCCCACATAAGGGAGGAACTTAGATTTGCAACACATACACTGAATATGGCTTTGAATATGGTCTCGTTTACATAACACAGCTGATCTTACGTTGCATTTCACGTCTTCTGTTGTGGTTCCACAGTCTGATGGTAGGGTGGCACGAGGGACGACCATAGTCAAGAGAGCAATGTTCTTGATTTTCTTTAATTCTTCCTGCCGCTCTTGGAACACTCACGCGACTTCCCTACCTCGATTATTAAGAATACTATTTTCTCTCCTCTTATCCCATCTCTGTGAACTCTCATGCGACTTTCACTATTGCAATACAATTACGCTATTTTCTTGGGTCTTAATCCACCTCTGGGAACTCTCATGTTCTTTTCTCTATCGTAATTAAATTTTATGTTAGGCCTACTTTCTGGGGTCATATTCTATCTCTTGGAAAACTCACACAATGTTCTCTACCTTAGAATAAGAAAATAGCATAACATTTTATTACAGTGGAGAAAATTGTATGAGAGTTCCCAAAGATGAATCCTACCTTCCCCTAGCCAGCCTTCAAGCTGCTTGCTGCTCAAGGCCGGCTGCAACTTTTCCCCTGAGCTGTACTGCATCATGTGTTCTGTATACTGCATGTTATGCTGCGCCACACGCTATTAATTGTAATTAAAGTACAATCACCCTTGCACTAAAACGACTTTTCAGAGCAAACATAATAGGCTATTTCACAATTATAATAAATGACCCTTGCACCAAAATGTCTACTTCTCAAGTATTAAAGCTCTCTAAACTTAAGTAGATGAACTTTCCCTTCAACGGTCAGCAAAGACTCGTGGTGTAGTGGTTAAGGCTGCTAGCTATGATGCTAGTGATCCCTGGTTTGTACACCGGTGGAGGTGTAAAATTTACTGTTAGGAATAGGTCCCAAATAGGTAGGTAGGGTCAAGAGGAGATGAGATAAAGGAAGTAGGAGGAAAAGCAAGAGAAGAAAGGAGAAATAAATTATTAAATTTCTTCCCCGTTTCACTTTCTGCCTACTAGATGGTGTTGCGGCCTGACGTTCCTAGTACAATGCATGCCACTTATTGGGATCACTTCAGGATGCACCTAATCTGATAATAGCCTATTAACAGATTGATAACAGCAGCCGGAGGAATTAAATGAAGGTTATATATAAGACAATACAGTAGCCTACACTACAAAACAGAATTTAAAATATTTATTCATAAAATACTATGTAATTGTGAATCATTACACCACTCAAAGGCTACTGGTAATACTGTCATAGACTGCAAGCAAATATTTTTTCAACCAGTAACAAAATTTGTAATTGTTTTTGCTTTCCTTTAAGAGTCCATTAACCAATACTCCATAGGCCTACTCAGTTACGAGTGTATTTGGAAGTCTATACTGATCTGTGGTGAACACCAAATAGCAAAATATCTAACACCTGTGTGTTCAAGTCTTTTCATTTTATACTAGTCATCACTGCATGTCAACACTGTTATCTTCATAAATCAAAAGCTGCAGCTTAACTGTGGGGTGAAACATGTTTTATTGCTTAAAAGAGAAAGCTTTGGTAATGCCACCCCCTCAAACTGGTCATCCTGTGAACTGGGAACTGTATTGCTACCTCCAGTACAACACAATACAGTTGGGTTATATAAATGAAATTCTGAATGACGTACAGTAGGTCTACTTCGAAATAAAGCTGCAAAAAGGAAAATGTGATAACATAAACCAAAGTAATAATCCGTACTGGACTTCGTAAAAGAGATAACATTACAGAATAAAAAGTTAAAACGATAAGTAAAAGAATAATTACCAGTGGACGCAGTTTATTAATCTCACGACGTTTCGACCCTCTCCTTCGGGTCTTCATCGGGTGACTGGACAAGACTTGGAGAAGATGCCGCCTCACCACCCCTCCACTGGGGTGCGTTGTTACCCATGAAGCTCGTGTTCCTACTATGTTTGCAAATCCACTCCCAGGGCACACCATATTCACACTGTTCGACCTCACATGCAGGGGGCGGTGGAAATTTAAACTTCCATTTGTCTCTTACAGATCTGATTAAAGCCAACCAGTCCTCTCCAATATCCCCTTCATATCTATTCATACACAAATTCTTATTACCAATGATGTTCCATGCTTCGATCACTTTCCTCACAGTTTCATCCCTCTCCACCTGTATCAGTTCTACATCTCCGATTTTATGCTTTGTTTCAATCATATGTTGGGCCAATCCCGTGGACGCTCTCCCATATTTAATGTCTCTCTCATGCTCTTTTAGCCTTGTCTTCACGCTCCTTCCCGTTTCTCCCACATAAACTTTATCACAATTTACACATTTTATGGAATAAACACCTGGTAGATCAAACCTATCTTTCTGTTTCCCCAACCGAATTGGCAAAATCTTTCGAAAGTATGATTTGACCCCCGCTTATAGGACAAAAAAGACAATTGAAAACATGTTTTCACAATACAAGCGGTTGGGGAAACAGAAAGATAGGTTGGATCTACCAGGTGTTTATTCCATAAAATGTGTAAATTGTAATAAAGTTTATGTGGGAGAAACGGGAAGGAGCGTGAAGACAAGGCTAAAAGAGCATGAGAGAGACATTAAATATGGGAGAGCGTCCAAGGGATTGGCCCAACATATGATTGAAACAAAGCATAAAATCGGAGATGTAGAACTGATACAGGTGGAGAGGGATGAAACTGTGAGGAAAGTGATCGAAGCATGGAACATCATTGGTAATAAGAATTTGTGTATGAATAGATATGAAGGGGATATTGGAGAGGACTGGTTGGCTTTAATCAGATCTGTAAGAGACAAATGGAAGTTTAAATTTCCACCGCCCCCTGCATGTGAGGTCGAACAGTGTGAATATGGTGTGCCCTGGGAGTGGATTTGCAAACATAGTAGGAACACGAGCTTCATGGGTAACAACGCACCCCAGTGGAGGGGTGGTGAGGCGACATCTTCTCCAAGTCTTGTCCAGTCACCCGATGAAGACCCGAAGTCGAGGGTCGAAACGTCGTGAGATTAATAAACTGCGTCCACTGGTAATTATTCTTTTACTTATCGTTTTAACTTTTTATTCTGTGACGTACAATGGAAAACCGGACCATCATGCATGGTATAGAGATAACATTACCCAAGTGATAACATCATCCTCGATTACATTAAGTGGCGTTCAATGTAGTACAAATCGTGTTACTAGGCACGTCCCTTTAGTGAGTAGGAGTGAATGCTAGGGTGCCACAAGTATTTGTTTTATCCCTTTAATTTTTCCCCAGTTTTGCCTTTTGCACAATAGATGGCAATGCTAGTGGTTCAAATGTCACCGCTAGATGCCTCCCAGGAGGGTCCCGTTAGTGAGTAGAATTGGGGAGCTAGGGTGTAGCAGATTGGTTCTTCCATTTTGCCAAAGATGAAAAACACTGCTCTCTTGACTATGGTCGTCCTCTTGCCACCCTACCATTAGACAGTGGAACTACAAACAGAAGACTAGTGAAATGCAACGTAAGATCAGCTGTATTATGTAAGCAAGTTCGTATTCTAAGCCTACCTACACTAAATAGTATCAGGAAATGCATTTAACTTTTAATAGAAGTTAGCTCCTCTATCTTTTATGAGATTGCCGGTTTTGCTAATAGACCCCTCATACCTTGGATTCTACAGGTTTTGAAGAACATAGATCTAACATCACATGTGACCCATTTTCTTAGTTCCTCAAAGCAAATCCTATGACCCATGTACCTGCTATATAATCTTTCAATAAGACCACAGTTGGTATAACAGTCGCTTGATGGGCCTAGTGGTACATTATTTAATAGCTAGGCTATTATTGGCCCATATAGCTTCTACATAAGAAAAAACGAACACAATAGTGGATCAATTTCATTGTAGCATGAGAAACGGGCCTAGATGGTGTGTGAGTTATCAAAAACTAACCTTCACGTACGTAAGACAATTCATGCTCCATGCATACTTACACTCTGATACAAGAATAATTACACAAATTTAAGCATATCTCAACCAGATATTTGCCAAGATTCGCCACACAGTTTACAACCAATAACCAAATGACCTAGGCCTATGCCTAGATATCAACTTGACTCCAGCAAGAGGATGGCATATTCCTATGCTACCAAAGTTCCCAATTCAAAGAATAAAATTAATCTTACCTGAACGGTGTTTCCTACGTGACTAGTGATTGCATGCATGAAGTGTGCATTTTGGTAGATTCCATCAGCAGCTACACTTCTATCAGGACGGGTGCGTGATGGCCTAACAAAAACAGACAACCACACCTTCAGATACGCTAATCATTGTTCGTTACACAAATAGATCTACTGAAAATTACTTAGCTCACACGGGCACTATCAATATCATTCCATAGTAAACAATGTTGGGGTGTCGTTCTATCCGCATACAAGAAATAAAGATTGATTATGACTAGCTATGGAGGTCAGTGTCCCAAACGATGTTTTCATACGGACGATGAAAATCTGTCCCGAGATTATGATGACTACCGTCTCAGTCATTAGAACATTATGTTAAAGAGCTTACCTTGTAGCATTTGAGCGACCTTTTCGCTTGTTATTCATCTTGCCTTCCTCGTTCCTGCCGGGATAGGCGCCCTCTCGTTTTCTTGTAGGGACCGGAATTTTGGCAAATTTTATTACAACCCACCAAAAAAAGACACTAATATTTTAACCACAGCTGTTAATAAAAATGTCCACTTGACACTATATTGAATATTTGTTTCCACTCAGTCCACACTTTCTGTATAATTAAATAAATATGCACTTAACAAATTTTAACTTAGAGCACAAGACTGCCTTCGTGATGGCAGGCGGCAGGTAGTCCCGCGTAAGGATACAGCTTATGGGTGACGTAATCGATTAGCGCTGCCAAATTTATTGATAAAATTTTTAATTCTACTCCCGCAATTGAAATTCAATATATAAGGTTATGTCAAACCAATTCATTATCAGACCCATGGGAATTATATATGTGGCTACTTGCCACTACAATAAAAGAACTTTCTTTTGGCGCATCAATACGTGTTTGAAGTCCAAAACAACTTTCATTAACACCCTCTAGTGATAAATGTTATTACTTACTTACAACTAATACCAACAAAACGAAATATACCTCCCTTATATCTAATTATCCTCCATATCTGAACCATAGAAATACAAACGCGTTAAACTTTAAAATAATTTCTTTGATCGGAAATATTTGTTTTGATCATCTGAATAGTAACAATAATAATACTAATAATAATAACTAGATAGGTTATGCTACAATGTAAAGCATAGGAGCGAAGCCAGTTCCCCACATAACTTACTTAACAAGGGATGAACTCTGATCTTGATTATTTTCACTACATTCATGAGCTTATGCTTTATTTCCCTTATCAATCAAAACTACTATGGCTTGGAATTAAAAGAAATAAATAAAAAATGGCGCCCTTTTCAAAAATATAAATCCAGGCTCCATCATGAACTGGCTTTATAACGTCATATCCTTATGTTTAACTTAGTGAATTGAAATTACCGGTATCATAATTTAGAACCTGCATAAGAACTAAATCCTTTTTTCCTCAGTAAACACTCCGACCTGTAGGGTGATTTTTTTAATAACCTTATTGAAAATAAAACACCAGGATTCATCATGATCTCATTTATAAGCTATGTTTACAATTCGCCAGTGTCCATTGAAAATACCATCGCTTAGAACAAACAAACAAACAAAAAGAGAAAGAGAGAGAGAGATCCCTTTTTGGAAAATAAGAAATCAGGTTCCATTACGAACTGGCTTATAAAGTCAAACAATTATGTTCAAAATTTGGTGTCAATCAAATGGTACCATCGCATCAGAACCAAACACTTTATTGATATAATAATAATAATTATAATTAGATGTCCATTTACCGGGCTATGTGGCCGTGGTCGTGTTCCGTCTTGCGGTGTTGCTGACGTTTCGCCTCGATCTGCGTCGGGCATCCTCAGAGCTGTGTTCAGCATGGTGGTCTGCTGAGTACTGGTCGCTGTCTTCAATTCACAATGGAAAAAGAGCTAAACAACAAACTCGCCTTCCTAGATGTGTTGGTAATCAGAGACCAGAACCTGAGATTGTTGCATACTGTATACAGAAAGCCGACCCATACAGATAGATACCTACACAAAGAGTCCAACCACCATCCACGCCAAAAATCCGGAATAATTAAGACACTATCACTAAGAGCACGGAAGATCTGCAATCCCCACCTACTTGGTGAGGAGCTGGACCACCTTCACATTGCTTTCCAAGCTAATGGTTACAGTTCAAAAGAAATAACGAGGGCGTCCAAGCCGATTGGCCCGGAAAAGGACCGCATGGCAAAAACACCACCAAGAGCAAAGGCCTTTCTTCCGTATATACGTACGGTCACGGATCGCATTGGGAAAATTCTGGACAAGCACAACATTAGAACAATTTACAAACCCACCACCAAAATAAAACAGCATCTAAACTCCGCCAAGGACAAACAGGAACCCCTGTCAAAAGCGGGTGTATATAGAATACCGTGCAGCTGTGGCAAAGTCTACATTGGTACAACGAAAAGAAGCATTAATACCAGGCTGAAGGAGCACAACAGACAATGTAGACTAGGCAACACGGAAAATTCGGCAGTAGCTGAGCACGCTTTTCTACCCGGACATGACATAAGCTTCCACAAAACAGAAGTACTTAGCACTACCTCCCAATGGTTCCCTAGACTTTACCGGGAAGCCATAGAAATACAGAAACATACAGACAATTTTAATCGCAAAGAAGAAATGACGAGAATTCACAGCAGTTGGGCCCCAGTGATCGCAAGAACCAAATGTAAATCTAGTGTTTTCAATTGTACCGGCGAGGGGGAGGTAAGGATAAAACTGAGCGCCGTCCAATCAGCGGCAGGAGGAAAAAGTATAAATATCGGCGGGCAGGAAGACAGCGACCAGTACTCAGCAGACCACCATGCTGAACACAGCTCTGAGGATGCCCGACGCAGATCGAGGCGAAACGTCAGCAACACCGCAAGACGGAACACGACCACGGCCACATAGCCCGGTAAATGGACATCTAGTTTTCGCCGGCCGTGAAAGCCTAGTTTCATACAATAATTATAATTATTATTATTTTTCATTCTTAATAGGAAATATATCACACATATATCGTATTCCAAGTTAGGCCTTCATAATAGTACATTGCAATGAGCCGGGCGTGAACACAATGATGGACACTATCATTTTATAATGGGTCCATGGGTTCTTATCATATGGCTGCTACTATCATAACTTCAGGGGATGACTCCCTTCTGGTGATAACAACAATTACGGGATGTGGATGTTCAGAAATGAAACAGATGTTTTGTACATAATGGAACAAAAGCATGAGAGTACACTTCGTGAATGCCTTCAACTATCTACAGGCACTGCTGGCCAGGTTAGCAGCCATGGTCCACGCTTTATTATGCCTCTTTGGGTGTAAATACCAAAGCTCTCTTTCCATATGATTGGTTCAACAGTACCACTCTTGACCAAAAAAGAAAGCCTGGATGTCCAGTAGACATGTCTGCAGCTAACTAGATTAGTGGCATCAGACAAAAATGGCTCTGTTCATTTTAAGACAGCTTCAGAAATTGTAAATCATTGGTCCTATGGGTGTGCTTTATGGGTATCCACCTCCAAATCATAAATCAACAGAATCCAGACTCTACAGAATCGGGTTCTACAACCCACAAAATACCTAATCTACCATCCAATCCTGCAATGAAAGACTTTACAAAACAATTAGTGACCATCCAAATGAACTAATGATTGAGACCCCTTACCATCTACCACCTGATCGACCCCTACATGAGTTTAAAAGGAAAGGATAGTGATAAGTTGAATCCACCCTAAAACCTAATTTGTTATGGGACAATCAGTGGATTGTAACAATCTTACCCACTCCACATGTTACATACGTTTTTACTTTCTCGTATATACGTAGTATAGAAAAAGTATTATGATCGTGACAAAAAATCGAAATGTAGATAACACCGGGAAAGCATGTTTCACGATGCCTAGAAACAGTGGCTAAACGGTTCATTGTATTTACTTCCATTTTTTGATTTAAGGACTTTTTTGGAATTGTATCGAACCACCCAGAAACTGAGTTTTATAACTGAAATATTAAGGGGACTTTTCATTAAAGTTTCTTTTTAAATTTTGATTTTTGAAAAAATGGCTCTAACGATTTAAAAAAAAAAATTAAATTGGAAACTCTTATCTATGACTAACAAAATGGCTATATCCGTTTTTCTGCAAAAATGACTTAAAGGGTACTTTACTTGTATCCATTTTCAATTTTTTTAGGCTATTTCCATTACATTGGGTGATACATGGAAACCCAGTACAGTCAAGTTGTAGAGAAAATTAAAAAGAACATTTTTTGTTAAACACATTTCTTTATAAAATTATTAGGTATCAAGATAAAAACAAAATAACATGACTTAAATGCGAATTTCAGAACAAACATTTTTTTTAAATATGAATATTCTTTGTGGCCCATAGTAACAAGAATACTATAATCTAGATATTGTTGTGAAATGTAGTCAGTTTACTACAGTCGTAATGAACACACCAAAATCAATTAGAGCGAGGTGGTATAGGATAATGGGAAGAAGTCCTGGGTTCAAATCAAATTTTGTGGCCACCGAAATTTGCCTGTAAATTCTTATAATAACTCATTTGTGCAGCATTTGCTTCTATTGTTCGGCTATATCTAAATGTATCCTGCATTTTGGCCTTTGAAATTGAGGAAACCATGCAAACCCCAAGTTATTATTATTGTTATTGTTATTATTATTATTATTATTATTTCACGGTAAAAGCATTGAACATAAAGATCGACCCTGATGCTTTCCGTTCTAGATACTTGCTAGTTTTATGAAAATGTAACAAAGAAAATTTAATTGTCTCTATAATTTACCTTTTTCTGTGCTAGCCTTTAACACGTACGAGGGTCGTTCAATAAGTAATGCAACACATTTTTTTTCTTAAAGAAGGTTGGTTTTATTTAGGATTTGAATACAACATATTATTCCCCAATCTTTTGGCTACAAAACCCTACTTTTCAACATCATCTCCGTTCAATGCTACAGCCTTACGCCACCTTAATGCGAGGGCCTGTATGACTGCATGGTACCACTCTCATCTGTGCGGAATTGCTTGTTCGTTATGAGGCTGAGGGTGAATTTCTTGTCAAACATTGTCACAGGCGATGAAACATGGGTTCATCACTTCGAACCAGAAACAAAACGGCAATCCATGGAGTGGCACCACACCAACTCTCCTTTGAGGAAAAAGTTTAAAGCCATACCCTCAGCTGGTAAAGTCATGGCTACGGTCTTCCTGCACTCTGAAGGAGTTATTCTGTTCGATGTCCTTCCTCATGGTGAAACGATCAAGAGTATTGTGCTACTCTAAGGAAATTGAAGAAACGACTTCAGTGTGTTCGTCGCCACAAAAATGCAAACAAACTTCTCATTCTCCATGATAACGCAAGGCCTCACACAAGTCTGCGCACTCGAGAGGAGCTCACAAAACTTCAGTAGACTGTTCTTCCTCATCCACCCTACACCCCAGATCTTGCACCTTCTGACTTCCACCTGTTTGACCCGATGAAGGATGCACTCCACGTTAAGCACTTCATGGATGATGGGGATGTTATTGATGCAGCAAGACATTGGCTCCGACATAGACCAGTAGAGTGGTACCATGCAGGCTTACAGGCCCTCCCATTAAGGTGCCGTAAGGCTGTAGGATTGAACGGAGATCATGTTGAAAAGTAGGGTTTTGTAGCCAAAAGATTTGGGAATAATATGTTGTATTCGAATCCTGAATAAAACCAACCTGCTTTAAGAAAAAAATGTGTTGCATTACTTATTGAACGCCCCTCGTACATGCGACAAAGTTTGTGCAACATATTTTTGCACCATTTATTTTCTTTTTTTGTACATATTATGTTACTTATTGACACAATTAGTCTTTGCTCAGGAACACTGGAATAAATGGCGACTAAGAAAAAATATATAAATAGTGCAACAATCTCAACTTTCACAGAAAGATGGTTAGCACTACCTTCCCCCGATCCCATCAATAGTAATATACAATCTGTATAATACCACTTTCTTATATTAAAAAAATTGCCAACAACTATATATTGTTATTGTAAAAAATAATAATTCACATTCTTACATCACTATCATTTTATAATGGGTCCATGGGTTCTACTGCAGTTGCTATCAATACTATGACTTCAACTATCAATTGATAAACTTCATTGTTGCCAAAGAGGGTAGATTTATTCCAGATAGATAATATTTTTCCTTATACCCTCTAATATATTGTAAAATGTATTAACCAAATTAACCAGTAACAAACCAATACATTAGAGGGTATAAGGAAAAATATTATCTATCTGGAATTCAACTATCAAATTATTAAAGTACACAACATAAACATAACTGGCAATGTTTCAGGACCACTGCTCTTTTCCTTCTGTTTCTTTCCAAGAGAAGCTGATCTCATTTCAGGAAATACTTTCATAAACAGTGGAATTACAAAGAGAACTGCTGTGCATGCAATAGAACAGTGTGCAGATTTCACAAATAAGCAAGCTTCTCATAAACAGCTGTTTTTAATAATTTTGACAGTGTCTTATGACTATATACAATTTTTTGGTGTACTGCAATAATCCAAATTTTTTAAATATATAATAAAAAGGTATCAGCATTAATTATTAAGCAATTGTCCCCGTAATTAGTAATTTTTACTATCACGATTAAACACGATATATAAGGAAGGTAAATGGCCTGAAGAATTCACAAAGACAATGTTAATACCAATACCGAAGAAAAATATTGTGAAGAAATGTAAGGAGTTCAGGACTATAAGCCTGATACCACAATCTGCAAAGATTCTCCTGTGAATACTGAAACGATGCTGACAATCTAAGATGGAAGATTAACCGGTAATTGGAAAAAGAACAATTTGGTTTTAGGAAGAGGAAAGGCATAAGAGATGCAATCAGATTGATAAGAATAATAGGAGAAATATATATATAGGAAAAGGTAAAGAAGTGTACGCAATATTTGTTGACCTGGAAAGGCCTTCGACAGGGTGGATTGGATTAAACTCATGAGCATAATGAAGAAAATTGGTGTGGACTGGAAGGAGAGGAGACTCATAAGTAATCTACAAATTAAACAGCGAATAAAAGTCAGGATAAGAGAAGAAATATCAGAAGGTAGAGTAATTGGAAGAGGGGTAAGACAAGGAAGTCCTCTATCACCTATTCTCTTTAATATACATGTATATACTTTGTAGATTTAATAAAGACTTGCTTCCGATACATGGGAGGTGTAAACATAGGAGGATGAAGAAAAATAAAGTGTATAAGATTTGCAGATGATACGGTTTTGCTAGTAGAAGACGAAATGACACTGTGTGCCATGCTTATGGAGCTAAATGACAAATGTGAGGACTATGGCATGAAGATAAATATACATAAAACGGACACAAGGGTTATTGGAAGAGAACCCAAGAAGGTAGACATGAGAATCAAGGATGAGGTTGTCGAACAAGCGGACAGGTTCAAATACTTGGGTTGGCAAAAAAAGTGTTGCATTACTTATTGAACGCCCCTCCTACATGCGACAAAGTTTGTGCAACATATTTTTGCACCATTTATTTTCTTTTTTTGTACATATTATGTTATTAACAAGGCTTATTGACACAATTAGTCTTTGCTCAGGAACACTGGAATAAATGGCGACTAAGAAAAAATATATAAATAGTGCAACAATCTCAACTTTCACAGAAAGATGGTTAGCACTACCTTCCCCCGATCCCTTCAATAGTAATATACAATCTGTATAATACCACTTTCTTATATTAAAAAAATTGCCAACAGGAAGAGGAAAATCTTCTGTGGGCCTTTGGAAAAGGCTAGTGAAGTGCTTTGTGTGGAGTGTAGTGTGTATGGTGCAGAGACTTGGACATTACAACAGAATGAGGAGAAAAGACTGGAAGAAATTGAGATGTATGAAGAAGAAATGAGCGTATACCATGGACAGATAAAGTAAAAAATAAAGATGTGCTAGACAGAGTGGGAGAAAGAAGAGTTTTATTGGTAATCATCAGGAAGAGGAAAAGAAATTGGATGGGACATTGGCTAAGAAGATACTGTCTGCTGAAGAATGCCATAGAAGGGATGACAAATGGGAAGAAGGTTCAAGGCAGAAGATACCAGATGATAGACAACATTAAAATAAATGGACTATTAGCAGATACAAAAAGGAAGGTTGAGAGAAGGGAAGAGTGAAGAATATTGAGTTTTCAGTGCAAGACCTGCGCCTGGGCAGAACACCTTGAACTGATATAGATATGATTCCATTATTCTGTTGGTATGAGCAGATTGTCCTTTATAATATAACACATCATGATCTCAATTTTAATGCAATTGGTTATGACTCCCTTGCTTTCCAGAGATGATTTGCTGAACTCTGGAACCTTCAAGATGTACTTTGGCCTATAATTTTTATTTTTATTCATTTAGAATAATGATTTCCATTAATAACTGAAAAATCTTTTCTGAAGAAGGACATTTGATATGGTCAGGCACACAAAATTCAATGATAACTCATTCTGATAACAAAAATTAGTAAATTTATTCCGATTTTTACATGTTCAATCAATTGATAAACTTCATATTGATCTAAAGGGGGGGGATATATAGAATTTATTAAAATGTCACTCCTTATCCCCTTTATGAAGTAAGGAAAGAAAACTAACCTTATACAACAGACTGGTAGACTTTGTGGAAACAGTTACAAGATTTATATGTAAACAAAGTTTATTACCAACAACACAAATTAGGAGTCTTCTAGACAAATACAGTGATTTATAAAAAATGTTAGAATCAAAATTGACAGCATAGAACTTGGAATTAAAAAATGCCGCTAAAATGCTGTTGAATAGGCCTACTTTTTTTCTTCAAAACAACAATTAAGTGCATTTAAAACTGTATAATCTTTACATACAGTAGAATTATTAAAAACATGTGTTAATATTCATATAATCTTAGGCGTATTTGTCTAATCCTAATTTGTGTTGTTGTTGGTAATAAACTTTGTTTACATATAAATCCTGTAACTGTTTCCACAAGTCTGCCAGTCTGTTGTTTAAGGTTAGTTTCCTTTCTTTACTTTACAAAGGGGTATAAGGAGTGACATTTTATTAAATTCTATATGTTCAATTAATTATTATCACATCATTTCAAATGTTCATTAAAATATATCCTGTCTTTTGAGAAGGGATTCTGCAGCACTGCCTTCTTACAAGAAAAGGATTTATGAGGTCCTGAGTGAAGCCATTTAGTATTTGTGAGTTATGTTGTTGCATTTTTGCGATGATGGACTTGAGACAGCAGCGCATCTGTGTCAAGCTTTGTTTCAAAACTCGGGAATATTGTGGCAGAAACACAATGTTAAAGCAAGCATTTGGAGTTAATGCTTTAGCCCAGACTCAAACCTAGAAGTGGTTCAAGCAGTCATCACATGCTGAATGTCTAAAAATCTGGGAGCCTCAACCTCCTGGAACCCTAAGGGCCTTCACGGCCTGTAAAAGAGATCACTTTACTTTACTTACTGTTCTAATAGTGGTATGTTCATACAGAGCTCAGGGAATTCCAGTTATATTAAGATTTTTACTCTTGTTTCTGGCTATCTCAGTGCTAATGCCCATATTTATGGAACATGTGGTCCTAGGTTTATTCCTGTAAGACGGCAACAAGAAATAACTAGTATAACTCTTCCATGGTTGCCCCATACAAACACACTAACTCAATTTGGGTTAATCCTCAACAGACTTTTTCTTCCGTTTTGTGGGCTGCACTGGACCTTCTTCTGAATTCTTTCTCTTTTGTTTGGATTCCTTGATCTTCTTCCTAAACACAAAAATGTTACGTTAATATCCTGGTCAAATACTTCAGAATGAGTAGGAAAGTGGTTTGGACATTACAAAAAAGTTATTATCTTCAACACCTAATCTCTGTAGAATACCAGAGTTTACCTTGTTCATTCATCTCTTTGATGAGCATGCATATGACACCTACATACAAATTTTAGTACATAGAATGAAACCTCTACTTCACGGTTCTGCAATAGATGTTTAAAAAAGGTGTAAGACTGAGGTAAGTGTAAAATTAGGGAACAGTAATAGGACATTCTACAGACCAAATACTGAGAGTGCAAAATTAATTCCTATTATGTCACTTTATGAAAACTTGGATTTAAACAGGAAAAACCCACTGATCACCAGCTCAACTATGGGCCATAGGAATAAAACCAGTTCACCTGAGAAACTCAAGTAATACCAGTCCTGAGATGCTGTGCAGTGCAATAAATGCACCTTGAGTACCGCCACAAGCCTCTCACTTGAGAGGATATCACGTGAAAACTGATCCGAGATTTGAGTCTTGAGACCAGTATCATGCTAGGCAATAGTCGATTTTCAATTATTTATTTGTTGCGGTGCATTTACATCATTGAATGATGACACTGACTGCTTGTCGTTTAGTCATCAGTCAACTGTGAAGCACAAATAATGCAATGCTGACTAGGGTTCCCTCCCTCTGGTTCCCTCTTGGTCGCTTGTGTTAGATATTTTGCGAAAGAGATCTTAACAGTGAATAATAATGGATAGTTAACTTACTTATTTATTTTTCCTATACTTTTTAATATAACGAAAAATTATTTTTCCAGAAGATTGACATGGTTTATGATTTATTTTAATATGTTTTATTTAATGTTGTGTGTAGGAAGTAGGAATGGGCTTTGAAAGTTGTACTGTAAATGGAGAAGGTGCTGAGATGCAGATAGCTTCTCTGCTTTTAAGCCAGCATGATCAGTGAAAGTATATCTGCACAGCCCTCCATGCTGTTTACTCACCCATCATTCAACATTATTATGCTATACAAGCATGTGCCCTCAGCTTCGCCCGTGATTATTTGGTCAGCTGCTAGACGTTTTATTTAAATAATTTATTTAACAGAAAAATTAATATAACATTAACACTCACATTATTTTTACATAAATTGCATGAATTACATAATTTTATTATAACTAGCTTAAAAGGCCTGGTTTTTTATTTTGTAATTGGAAATTAACTTATGAAGGACTTTCGATTTTTAAATTATAGGTCCTTATATAGGTATTTAGAATTTGAAGTAGGAAGAACGACATATCACACTCAAACTATTCCCTCAGAAAATGCAAGATATGGCTTTTTATAGTTTATAGGAGATCCCCGTGGTTTCGCGCATGATAATTAATCGGAAGATTAAAAATTAAGAGCAAAATAATAAAAACGTTATATTTATTAACACTCTGCACACGAAACATTCATAGGTCTAAACTAAACGACTGATAGGCCTAATTAATGAAACACCTATAGGCCTAAATCCGGCTTTGAAGTTAATTCCACGATTAGAAAGCGCAGCATGGAAAAAAAATAACCTCAGATTCGAGTTCCCTACCCCAAAAACTCCCACATAAAGAGTTCTGTCCAAGTCATTCAATGCTCTTTTTTTTTCCCCGGTTGCTATGGCAATTAATCTCACAACTGAATACTGTCTTGTTACTAGGTGGCTGTGCATTCATCTATATCTATATCTATCTATATTAATAAAAATGAATTTACAAAAGGGTTGTTGCCGCATCACTTGAGAACGGCTCGACCGATTTGGCTGATTTTTGTTTTGTTGTGATCGTAATTGTCTGGAGAAGGTTTGTATGAAAGAAAATTTTTTGAAAATCCACGGGGAAAGTCGGAAATGTGATCAAATGAGGCAAAGTTAGACAAAGTTAGAGAGTTCTGCTGTCAATTGTTTACATAAAAAAATTGAAGTGTGACAAAAGAAGTCTGACATTCACAGTTTGAGAGTTCCACTTTCACATGTTTTCATAACAAAACAAACAAAAACAAAAGTGAGTCTTGCAACCAAACCAAATCGAAAGTGTGTTATCCATTCATTTTGAGAATGCAAGTCCGTGTAAACAAATGCACGTGATTTGAACCACACCACACATCATACTACAAGACAATATAGTGCGGTATTAGATTTTATTTTTATAACAGTAAAAGCTCATAAAATGTGACGAAAATTTTTAAGATAACAATATCAACTTATTGCAAATGTTTCAACGTATTGCGAAACGTGGCATTCGTGATATAACCCTCCAGTTTGCGAGAGTCATTGTTGTGAATAATGTAAACATACAAATTTCAGTGAACAGCGAAACGTGGTGTTTATAATTTATAACCCAGTCTGTGATAAGCATTAAACATAATGACTAAAATTCAACCAGGCCCAAGTGGCATAATTAAAAATAAGAGAGGTAAATCTTTGCGAAGTGGACAGAAGGAAAGTATATTGAATGTGATTAATGGGTTTAAAAAATATATATCCAGCACTTGCAATTGAGGACGTTGTAAAATTGACACCTGAATTCACCGGTATATGTACCAGAAGTATCTGGAAAGTGCGTAGTGAATACAGAGACTCTGGTGTAGTGAAAACTCCCCCAAGAAAGGCTGAAAAGCTGCATAGTGTTTTAGATAACATTGATGACTTTGTGAAAAGTGCTATTCGAGCAAAAGTTCATCAATTCTTTTTTGATAACATACCTCCAACTGTGGATAAACTTTTTTGTGCTGTCAATGAGGACTCCGACCTACCTAATTTTAAAAGAACAACAATTTATAAGTTATTGTTGGACATTGGAATGAAATATGTGAAAATAAGTGAGGTTAATGTTATAGTAGATCGTGATGATATTGTACTTTGGAGAAGACGATATCTTAGAGCTGTACGGCAATACCGAGCAGAGGGTCGAAAGTTTTATTACTTAGGCGAGACATGGGTAAATGCAGGACACACCACCCCTAAAATTTGGCATGACACTATTGTTGAATCAAAGGAAAAAGCTTTTAGGGCAGGATTAAGTCAAGGTTTAAAAAATCCTATGGGTAAGGGGAAACGCCTAATAGTTACGCATATAGGTAGTGAAACAGGCTTCGTAGATGGGGGTTTGCTCATTTCTGAGTCAAAGAAAACAGGTGAGTACCACGAAGACATGAATGGAGAGGTATTCCGTAACTGGTTTGCTAATGTTTTGCCGAAACTTGAACCCAACAGTTTAATAGTTATGGACAATGCATCATACCACAGTGTGAAACTCTATCGGCTTCCAAATACTTCTTGGCGTAAACAAGATATTGTGGAATGCCTACAAGAAAAGAATGTAATATTTAATTATAAAAGTGTTAAGGCAGAGTTAGTTATCTTAGCACAGGAATTCGCGGACAAAGATGAAAATAAATATGTGGTTGTTGATATGGCAAATAAAGCGGGCCATCAAGTACTGAGGTTGCCCCCTTATCATAGCAATTTGAATCCAATTGAACTGGTATGGAGTTTTATCAAAGGGTCTGTGGCCAGAAATAACAAAACTTTTAAATTATGCGATGTTAGGAAACGGTTTGACAGAGCAGTATTGATGGTGATGCCAGAAATGTGGCAAAAGGAAATCAAGCATGTAGTGGCTATATCTAGCGTTTTCTGAGGAAATAGTTTAAGTGTGATAAGTCGTTCTTCCTCATTTCAAGTTCTATGTAGGCCTACAAATCGAAAGTCCTTCATAAGTTAATTTCAAATTACAAAATAAAAACCCGGGCGACGCCGGGCCTTTTAAGCTAGTATATTAATAAAAATGAATTTACAAAAGGGTTGTTGCCGCATCACTTGAGAACGGCTCGACCGATTTGGCTGATTTTTGTTTTGTTGTGATCGTAATTGTCTGGAGAAGGTTTGTATGAAAGAAAATTTTTTGAAAATCCACGGGGAAAGTCGGAAATGTGATCAAATGAGGCAAAGTTAGACAAAGTTAGAGAGTTCTGCTGTCAATTGTTTACATAAAAAAATTGAAGTGTGACAAAAGAAGTCTGACATTCACAGTTTGAGAGTTCCACTTTCACATGTTTTCATAACAAAACAAACAAAAACAAAAGTGAGTCTTGCAACCAAACCAAATCGAAAGTGTGTTATCCATTCATTTTGAGAATGCAAGTCCGTGTAAACAAATGCACGTGATTTGAACCACACCACACATCATACTACAAGACAATATAGTGCGGTATTAGATTTTATTTTTATAACAGTAAAAGCTCATAAAATGTGACGAAAATTTTTAAGATAACAATATCAACTTATTGCAAATGTTTCAACGTATTGCGAAACGTGGCATTCGTGATATAACCCTCCAGTTTGCGAGAGTCATTGTTGTGAATAATGTAAACATACAAATTTCAGTGAACAGCGAAACGTGGTGTTTATAATTTATAACCCAGTCTGTGATAAGCATTAAACATAATGACTAAAATTCAACCAGGCCCAAGTGGCATAATTAAAAATAAGAGAGGTAAATCTTTGCGAAGTGGACAGAAGGAAAGTATATTGAATGTGATTAATGGGTTTAAAAAATATATATCCAGCACTTGCAATTGAGGACGTTGTAAAATTGACATCTGAATTCACCGGTATATGTACCAGAAGTATATACATATAGTGAATACAGAGACTCTGGTGTAGTGAAAACTCCCCCAAAAAAGGCTGAAAAGCTGCATAGTGTTTTCGATAACATTGATGACTTTGTGAAAAGTGCTATTCGAGCAAAAGTTCATCAATTCTTTTTTGATAACATACCGGTACCTCCAACTGTGGATAAACTTCTTTGTGCTGTCAATGAGGACTCCGACCTACCTAATTTTAAAAGAACAACAATTTATAAGTTATTGTTGGACATTGGAATGAAATATGTGAAAATAAGTGAGGTTAATGTTATAGTAGATCGTGATGATATTGTACTTTGGAGAAGACGATATCTTAGAGCTGTACGGCAATACCGAGCAGAGGGTCGAAAGTTTTATTACTTAGGCGAGACATGGGTAAATGCAGGACACACCACCCCTAAAATTTGGCATGACACTACTGTTGAATCAAAGGAAAAAGCTTTTAGGGCAGGATTAAGTCAAGGTTTAAAAAATCCTATGGGTAAGGGGAAACGCCTAATAGTTACGCATATAGGTAGTGAAACAGGCTTTGTAGATGGGGGTTTGCTCATTTTTGAGTCAAAGAAAACAGGTGAGTACCACGAAGACATGAATGGAGAGGTATTCCATAACTGATAGATATATGAGCTTTCATGAACCACAGATTATTGTCTCTGTTGGACATTACATGAGAATATTATAGGAGAAAAATTCCTCCGACACTGGGACTTGAACCCAGGACCTTTGGCTATTCGCGCCAATGCTCTACCAACTGAGCTAAGCCGGAGTTCAATTCACAGCGCCAGACGGAACCTCTCTCCTATGACTGATTGCCCTAATTGCCATTAGGGCAATCAGTCATAGGAGAGAGGTTCCGTCTGGCGCTGTGAGCCATTAGGGCAATCAGTCATAGGAGAGAGGTTCCGTCTGGCACTGTGAATTGAACTCCGGCTTAGCTTAGTTGGTAGAGCATTGGCGCGAATAGCCAAAGGTCCTGGGTTCAAGTCCCAGTGTCGGAGGAATTTTTTCTCCTATAATATTCTCATTCCATAACTGGTTTCCTAACGTTTTGCCGAAACTTGAACCCAACAGCTTAATAGTTATGGACAATGCATCATACCACAGTGTGAAACTCTATCGGTGTCCAAATACTTCTTGGCGTAAACAAGATATTGTGGAATGCCTACAAGAAAATAATGTAATATTTAATTATAAAAGTGTTAAGGCAGAGTTAGTGATCTTAGCACAGGAATTCGCGGACAAAGATGAAAATAAATATGTGGTTGATGATATGGCAAATAAAGCAGGCCATCAAGTACTGAGGTTTCCCCCTTATCATAGCAATTTGAATCCAATTGAACTGGTATGGAGTTTTATCAAAGGGTTTGTGGCCAGAAATAACAAAACTTTTAAATTATGTGATGTTAGGAAACGGTTTGACAGAGCAGTATTGATGGTGACGCCAGAAATGTGGCAAAAGGAAATCAAGCATGTAGTTTCTATATCTAGCGTTTTCGGAGGAAATAGTTTAAGTGTGATAAGTCATTCTTCCTCATTTCAAGTTCTATGTAGGCCTACAAATCGAAAGTCCTTCATAAGTTAATTTCAAATTACAAAATAAAAACCCGGGCGATGCCGGGCCTTTTAAGCTAGTGACATAGGTGCAAGGTGCAAGGTGGTTTTTATATATTAGATATTTAATGAGAATTGAACTAAATGCATGCTATCTGATGCAGCTTGCCATATCCTGCATAAAATGGAACTTCCATAAATTGCACATCACTAAAATAATGAGTACAGTACTCTGCGAATCAAATCTATGCAAATAATCCTTTGATTTAATTCCAAAATATTATAAACATCCTAATCTAATTAGCCTTATCAAGTCAGAAGGTGTTAGAAAAATATATCACAATTAGAATACCTGTGAATACTACTGGTAGAGGTAACAACCTTATTTATTATAATTTATTATCAATATCACGAACACAATCTTATATTTATTTTAAAAATCATAATGCAAATACTGTGAAATTAATGTGTAAAAGTAGTTACACTTTTATTAAGGAAATTCAATTGATGCTGTTACCATAATGAGAGGTGAAAGAATCTGATAAATAAAAACTAAAAAGATTACCAAAGAATCTTATTCAACAGTGTCACACTTGATTTAAAAAAAGAAGCATTAGGAAAATAATACTAAGCCTATTTATTAATCCAACAGCTTCTAATATTCATATCAACTTATTTATAATATAAATATTTTTACTTTGATACAAATGAAAATGTCATTAATTAAAAAAATTACCTAACAGTTAAAAAGTAAACTACTTTAATACTACAAGATAAGAATCAGCTTGAAAAATGTTATGTCATAACCGGGATTTGAACACGGATCTTCGGCTTAACGCGCCGATGCTCTACCATTGAGCTACCATGACAACATGCCAGTACGACATCAAATTCCTCAACTGATTCAGAAGACAAGGCAGACCACGGGCATTAATACGGGTATTAATATCCCAGACATGGATTTAATGTCTATTTCCTTTCCCTCCACTTAATTACTTTAATACTATTAATTTCATTTAATGCCTCTTTTCAAGTAGGTAAAAACCCTACATAAAACATGATTTCAAGTTCAAAGAGAAGTCATACTTAATTACAAGCAGAATGGTGCTCTCCAGCATATATTCTCTTAAGGATTCACAGCTATGTCCCAGCAGCCATTGCTTGCAAATACTCAATTTAAGTGAAGCATGACAGTATATTTTCAAACTGACAAAAGAATACTCACTTCAGTTTATTTAACTTTTCTGTCTGATAGGATGGAGTAGTTGAAATGCTCTCCCTCTTTGGTGCTCGACTTTCCAGTTTCCGACGTGCACGTTTGCTTGCTCTCTTCATAGTTAGCATATATTCAGGCACTTCACATCCGGAATCTCGCAGTATATGTGCTATACTAGAATTCAGTAAAAAAAAAACGCAAATATAGGTGAAATATAAAAAAAGGATAAAATTTAAAAAGAATGTAAAACTACAGGAGATTCTCTAAGAAAGTGTACCCTAATACTTTATCCTCCTCAATTCTGATGTAACACATTTAAATTTAAGTTCTAGACTGAGGAGGATACAGAAATACGGGGCTATTAAGAATGATTGTCAGGGTTTCAGAATTGTTTGTAGGACAGTGTATTAGACCTACGACTTAGAACGCTGAACTGATGGATAGTAAAACCTCAGAGTTCTGTTCTGTATGCTCATTGGTTATCCAAATGTAATTGTTGTGAGAGATATTGTTTTACAATGGTGGAAACTGATGGGGAGAAATTTGTTCAGTTCAGTTGGAGTTGCAGTTGCAGTTTCAGTTCAGTTCAAGTTCAGTTCCAGTTCAGTTTCAATTCAGTTGCAGTTCACTTCAGTTGCAGTTCAGTTCAGTTGCAGTTCAGCTCAGTTAGTTGCAGTTCAGTTCAGTTCAGTTCAGTTGCAGTTGCAGGTGCAGTTCAGTTCAGTTCAGTTCACAATCGTGACAGAGTGACCAATTATAATTTTATGTAACGAGCTTCGAAAGTTTTGCTACAAAATAAAATAAGTTTTATATCCCTAACTCAATTGTCCTAAGCGTAGTGATTTTTTTTGAAACCCCAACAATAATTTTGAATAGCCCTGTATAAAAAAATGTTTTATTTCTCAATGTAGGGCAAAGGTAGTTTTCTTCCACATACCTAGGCATTTGGGGGTATGCCGAAGCGTAGTGGTTGAGGTGCTGCGCTACAAACCGGAAGGTGACGGGTTTGATTCCTGATGAGGTCGTCGCAATTTTTCAATTGGCCTAATCCTTCTGGTGGCACTATGGCCCTGGGGTCGACTCAGCCTCTAACAGAAATGAGTACCAGGAGCAATCCTGGGGGTGAAGGCAGCCGGTGCGTAAGGCTGACAACCTTACCACCTTGAATGTACCTAGGTATATTATTCCCCTTACCTTAACTATCTCACTTTCTCACTGAAAATGAGAGTTGGTAGCTGAAAGCCTGGATATTACAAACCCTTTCATCTAACTGGGAAGACCAAGAAACACTTTCCTGGAATAAGAAACTTTGTAATTTTTATGATTGATGTTTGACAACATATCTATCCTGAGGAATTATAGATTATTACCATACTGCTACTGTTAGTAATTGTGTTCCTGCTTTCAGGCAACGTAAAAAAAACTTTTTTCCCCCAAAATTCCTGCTTTATATGTGAGACTAGGTAATTTAATTTGTATTATAAATTAAATAAAAAATTAAATAAAACTATGAAATAACTTGGTAAAATGTTAAGCAATGTTCTACAACGATTTTAGTTCTGCATTTACTGTAAGTGTCAACTTACTAGTAGCCTTCACTCATAGACACAATTAAAACCAAGTAAAGTTGTATTTTCTTATTGCAGTGAAATATGATTTGTGCACTAGAATTGATTTTGGATAGTAAAATCGAAGGAAATGATAGAGTGAAGATTCCAATTGCTCCTGCCCATCTCAAAGAATTTACTGCATATTTTGTTACTGTTTTACGATTAATGACCAAAAGCTTATCCACATTAAGATGAGCCAAGAATTCTAAGGTACTCTAAATTAAGAAAGATCCTTCTGATCTTAAGTTTTATGCCTGAAAGACATCTTCATTAACAGTAACTTACCTACGCAAGTTTACAGTATCATCCTCAGTAAAGAATGTAATAGCCTTGCCTTGTCTTCCGGCTCGCCCAGTTCTACCTTAAAGGGCAAAAGAAAAGAAAATTATAAATACCTGTAGCAAATCATGCAGAAAACTTGAAACATAATAACACCGCCATCTAAAAAATATGTAAAACAAGCAAATGAAAACAATGAGTATAATAGATTGAAACTTTTGCAGAGGATACTTAAAAATGTGTTAAATCTATAAAAAGTGTAAAACAAGGACAGAGATATGATTAATTTTATTTGAAAACTTGTGAAGTGTTAATAGTATTAATATTTATTTAAGATATACAAAAACACCTAAACTTACAGATAATTTTTTTTGAAAAGTTTTGATAGAACTTTCACAGTGAAGTTATAACATTTAATAACAATTGACTAACACACTTAATTACTCCAGCAGTTGACAAGTAGTTGAGGATGAATGCAAAATATGTTCTACCAAAAATTTGTTAAGTAATTAAGTGTGTTAGTCAATTCACATTATTTTTAAATAAAATTACAGATTAATGTTTAACTAAAAAGAGCAAATGCTCAAGCTCGAAATTACTAATTTATATAGACAGTAGAACTTGGTTATAGGGATATGCAGGGGACCAGGACAATTGTGTCATTAATATTATAAATGAGTGTTGTTGTAAACGAGATTCTTATTTTCAGTCTAGTGAGGTGGAAAATGAAAAAGAATAAACATAATTAGCCTTACTTTATTTAATATGCTCAATTTTAAGCCTGCATAAACATAATAAACTAAATTGCAATAATTACACAGAATTACATACACATACTATACAATTAAAATAGTTTGTTTAGTACTCGCCAAACTTCTTTACTTAGGAGTTAAGTAATCAGTTCTGTCCAAGAATGATATTTCTAACCGAATATTAGAATATTTTAACGGCTTTCATGACAGGGTAAAATTTACCATTGAAAAACCACTCAATGAATGCTTAAATTTTCTGGACCTCAGAATTACTTTAGACTGCCCCAAGATCAGGGTGGGTATATACAGGAAACCCAATAAGGGAAGGCTATACATACACAAGAGGTCCGCTCACCATCCTAGAACCAAAGACAATGTCTGGTGTAATTTTGCAACTAGGGCCATCAGATTGTGTAATAACCCGGAGGATCCGAGGAGGGAAAAGGAAGAAATTTCAAGTTGGCTGGGGAAAATGGTTATAATAGCAGAAGGATAAGTAGAACCTGGAACAGGGCCGAAAATTTGTATGGTAATGCCAGACAAGACAAGAAGGACCTGGATAAGAAGTATGTCAGCTTAACCTATAATCCAACGACTAGTGGGAAGATGGATAAGTTGCTGCGGAAATATGATTTAATTCCGGCATACAAAACTGAGCAAACTATTGAGGGTATATTTTCTAACTTTAAACAGGTTGGCAGAGAAAAGACAGAGATGGAACTACCTGGAGTATACTCGATAACGTGTAAAGAGTGCAGGGGCTCGTATATTGGTGAAACTGGGAGGTTGTTCAAAATGAGAATGATGGAACATGAAAGAGACATAAGGCTCGGAAGACCGGCAACCGGTTTAAGCCAACACATGGTCAACACTAAACACCACATTGACAAACTCAGGATTGTAAAAATCGAACACAACCCTGTAAAGAGGAGAATCGTGGAGGCGATAAACATCATTGGCAACCAAGGGATTTTTAATAGGTATGATGGGGACCTCGGAGACGATTGGTTAAGTCTGATCAAGAATTTTAAAAACGGTATGCGAATGGTAAAATTTCCCTCGCCCCCTGCGATCGATAGTTTGGACTTCGTTTACAACATCCGGAAGATTGGATTAAAAGATTTGGGAGAACAACAGGTTTTCAGGTTGATGTCCTGGACGATCCAGAAGGCAGTGAAACCAGCGATTCGGCTTTGTGTACGCGAGTCGTAGCCAAAGATACTCCGCAAGTTTGTTGTCGTCAGTTGGAACTTCCATTCCTTCCATTTTAGCTGTACCTGAGAAAGGCCTAGTGGTTGGGCCGAAATGTCGGAATATTAATGTTATAAGTGACATCCATTGTGAATTTTATATTGTTTTGTGTTGAAGTTTTATTTTAACAACCACTTGCATAATTACAACAACAAGAGCACACAAATTCCATGTGATTTTTAAGACATTTCCACCTTAGTTAGCAGTGTGAAAATGGCAAAAAGTAGGCTCAGTGGAGGTGATCCCATGTATATTGGCTCAAGAAATCAATTTTTTTTATAGGAATCGACTATTGACCGAAGACTAAATCTATGAAAGTTTATTACAGTTCTTGTGATACAATAAACATATGAGGTAGACAAAATCACCAGGTTGGAGCATTTAAAGAGCTAGCAGTTAGAGGGTAGTGAATGTATTAAAACAGATATGGATGATATAATAAGTTAACACATTGTATTGTATGTTTTAGACTTACCAATTCGATGGATATATGATATAGCACTGGGTGGGAAGTCATAGTTTATGACAAGGCTAACACCTTTGAAGTCTATTCCTCTTCCCATCAGCTCTGTACAAATCAAAACCCATACTTCACCTCTACGAAAACATCTCACCACATTGTCACGCTAGGGGGAAAACAAAAAGAAAACCATTATTATTAACAAAATAATGTCAATCTTATCTGTATGAGTAGGAGCCTGATTTTTGGTGAAATAAAATGGCTGACTGGTGTTAGCATCCTTCTATTTCAGTAGATATTATTAGCAGGTGTCCGTGGTGCAGGCAGATTCTTGACAAAACAGTCTAATTAATATAGCAAAGCCAATCATTTCTATAATACTGTTAATTTTTTTACAGTAATGAAGGGTCCCAAATATAAAAGGAAAAATAAAAATGTACAATTATAAAAATCCATCGTAACTCTGAAATAAGGCAATAGAGGCAAGCTCCCTATCTCAAAATCTTTGCCTAGTAACCCTCACAAACCTTCAAAATGATTCACTTAAATTTTGAAACAACAGGTAGAATGTAGCCTATCTATAAGCACATAATAACTTGTAATTTCATTCGGTAAAATAAAAAATCAAGTTTGATCTATTTCTCACCTGAAGTTGAGTACGATCAGCATGAATAACATCAACATTAATTCCATCATATATCAATTCAGAGAACAGTTCCTTGGCACGCTCCTTTGTTTGAACGAAGATCAATACTGGAGGGGTTAATCCCTACAAAACAGATGCAATTCAGAAAATAACATTAAAATCTATATACCTTAGTAACCATTTCATTCGTTTGAATTGGGTTTCTGCTCAAAAACAGTGTACCGTATGCACATATTGCAGCCAGCTATTTTCAAATTCCTGATTCCTCTATTCCTGTATCCCCAACTTTTATTAGCTCCATTTGATGTCCTTGTGACTTATGATTATGAGCTAATGTAATACTGCTTACTACTAATGCTCAAAGCAGGTCAAGTTTAAAAGTGAATGGTAGAATGATAATAGGTGTTTACTGACCCAGAACTGTTTTTACTCATGTATATGCCCCATATTCATAAAAACCAGGTGTAGAACCTATACATGAGATATAGTAAAGAGTAGTCAGCAATGTGGTGTACTGCTTTCCTGAGGGAGCCAAAGAGGTCAGCTGGTTGGTGTTCTTCTGTACTGATTTGCTGCGAGAGCCACACAGATCAGTAGGTTAATGTTACATTATAGGCATTACAGGGTGCGGCATTTAAAGTTTCCCATTTTCAAAACCGTGTAACACATTTATTTAACAAAGAAATAAGCTATAATGAACTTTTTTAAATGGCTTACAGTCTTGGATTTACAATTCTGGTCTTACTTTTTTAATATGATTTCCTTGAGATGTCCTCCATTAACTTCAATGCAATCTCCCTCGTACACTGGCCTTTACGTGGTGTGTGGTGTATAAGTAACATTTGCACTTTCCTGCTGAATTCAGATATTCCCACAGAAAAAAAAATCTGCTGCAGTAAGGTCGGGAGATTTGGAGGGAAAGAATTTGGAAAGAATTCAGCCGGGGAAACCAGCATGAAGAGTGTCCATTGAAAGATGTGCAGTATGTGCTACAACACCATCCTGTTGAAACCACAATCTCTCAATATCCAAGTTACGATGTGTCGATTCTGGTAGGAAGAAAGTTTGCAGCATATGATTGTAACGTTCAGAGTTGACAGAAACCGAAGCACCATTATCGCTCTCAAAGAAGTAAGGGCCAATAATGCCCTTGTGCTGCAATGGCGCACCACACCACGACCTTAGGACTGTGAAGTGGCTTATGTGGATTATGCGTGGATTTGCAGGAAATTGCACATGTTACGCAAGACACCACACAATGCGTAATGGCCAGTGTACGAGGGAGATTGCAGCAATGTGTTGAAGTTAATGGAGGGCATCTCAAGGACATCATATTCAAAAAGTAAGACCAGAATTGCAAATCCAAGACTGTAAGCCATTTAAAAATGTTCAATGTAACTTATTTAAGTTTTAAATAAATGTGTTACACGGTTTTGAAAATGGGAAACTTTAAATGCCGCACCCTGTACAACTTAGTACACTTCTCCTAATCCCTCAACACAGAACAACCCTGCAGTCGTTATCCTTCATCATCACCACCTGTCGACAATGGATCAGCCTCCCACATGACATCAGAGCCTGTCGGATTATATCATCGTTCAGATCTAAATTATTAAATTATTTGCATAATCCTGAACATACTTAGCTTTATTATTATTTTTTAAAAATTATTTTACTTTACTTTAAAATAGTGATGTCAATTTGTATATCTTTATATCCTTGTAATTACATTGTAAGAATTACTACTAAGGTGTCTATTTCTGTAAATAATTATTAATGCATCTTAAAACTTCTTTTATTTCTTTTGTGCAAACACAACTTGTAAAACCCTGTATTTCGCACACTAAGTGGCCAGTTTGGCTGCAGTAAATATATTATGAAATCAATTGCTCATAGGATCTACCATTCTACAGGCCTGGGTTTGAGCCCCATTGGATAACATTTTTTATTTATCACAATATCAATGCTTATTTTTAAATAAAAATTATTACAATTATCACTTTCATGTTATTTTTCTTTTAAGTTTGTTGCAATTTTCAATGCAATTTGTTTATGACATTTTTTTACAATTCACTACACATTACAGTGCAAAAAAGAAAATTGGCAGTTTCTTCTTACATGCTTATCTTATTCAGAGAGAGAAAAGTCAAGAAGACATTGGACAAGACTATGTAGAATTCATTTTAGTATGTATTTTGTATAATCTTTTAGTTTATCAGAACCTTATGCTCTATTCCAGCGTTTCTCAACCTATGGTCCGCGGACCACTGGTGGTCCGCGAAGATGGTGCAGATGGTCCTCAGACATAATTAAAAAATATCATAAAGCAAGTGGAAAGTAAAGAAGTAAAATTTTTTCACATATTTCGTTATAATGACCTAGGCCTATACTTCATACCCCAAATATTAAGAAAATAGACCTTCTTTTAAAATTAGTCTGTAAATTTTTTTAGACATTTTAGAGGTCCTCGGGTTCAAAAAGGTTGAGAAACGCTGCTCTATTCATTAGCAATCTGAACAATGTGCATAATTGTAACAGTAAATAAAAGTTGTATTTGACTGCTATAGATTTTATTCTATTGTGCCCAGTGCACCAAATTACGAGTAGTAAGGCGATAAGATTGAAATCACAATAATTAGCAGGAGTACCAGTCTAAATGTAAGACAGTAGAATAAAAGGATGATAAACAATAAGATGCTATGTTATGATAAATCGGATGGAAGATTTAAAATTTCAAGCTGATTCTGTTGTATAAAAATTTATTTTGCCCTATTTTTTAAAATGCCTTTTTATGTTATATATTTCTGTTAACACCTTACAAAACAGGAAAAATACTTACTTTCTGGATAAGTTCTCTCAATGCCACCATCTTTCCAGCTTCACTACCCACAAAAACTAACTTCTGGTCAATATCTTGAGAGGCTGCATTCCTGAAAATTAAATCCATTAGTTACAAATTTTACTTATATTATTTATGGACCTCCCATTAACAAAACTCTGTATCACCTCTTGGTTTGTTATGACTTATGACTAGAGTTTAATTAT
Source organism: Ectobius pallidus (assembly GCA_964059195.1). NCBI lineage: Eukaryota > Metazoa > Arthropoda > Insecta > Blattodea > Ectobiidae > Ectobius > Ectobius pallidus. The sequence continues at coordinate 94,653,102 of CAXKWD010000009.1, forward strand.
AATTTATTTCGTATCAATGGGCGGATTATCTGGTTTGAGGAAAATCCGTACAAGGTTCTCTCTTCTTTTTTAACACTTCATAAGTGAAATGCCGATATAACCGGGAGGAAGAATTTAAATGTCCCACACTTGATTTTAGATTTGCAGCACCTTATTTTGTCTGATTTTGAAATTCCCACTCCTAATTTTGTCATATTGTGAAAAAAATATTACATGACTTCCTGAGAAGCCAAGTAACAGTTTCTATGCACAATATGCAACACCTATAAGCACTTGTTTCCAAGTAAATTCATAAGGACTGAATTACTGAGACACATTCATACAGTGGCAGACACGGGGGGGATATATCCCTCCGAAATTTGAAAAATGGCAATGTAAGTGGCCAGTTTTATAAACTAATTATATATGTAATTTTTTTTAGTATTCTTTCTCCCGATTCAAATGCCCCCCCCCCCCCCCCCCGAAAAAAATTCTGCATCCGCCACTTGATTCATATATGTAGCATCTTTCATGCTACAAGTGGTATCATTTTAAATGTGGGAATATTGATAAGGATGAAGTGATTGATGAAACTTGGAATGGACATGCAACTTGTGTATAGCAAATGGCGACTCGGGAAATGCTGCTCTTAGTTATGATGAAAGCAACCTAATACAGATTATTAATATAATCTACGAGGACCTAAAAGTACTAAAAAGTGAAAATTCTGCCTTAAAAGAGAGGTTGGATAAATTGGTATGTTTGCCTAATGGACTTGTACCTAACCAACATGAATATACGACAGAAGATACATGGTCGCATATAGTATCAAAATCAAAACGTAAAAATTATAATCCACATAGCTGCGAAATAAATATTCCAGTAGTTAATAGATTTGAAGCACTAGCGAACTCATCACATGTGGAAGAAACCTGTGGAACTAATAAATCAGCAGAGAGCGACTCTAACAGTGCAAGTTGTAAAGTGGGTGGACACTTTAGGCCTACACGTAGTGAGCGCGCAAATAGGACAAGAGTCAACGAATCAATAAGGAAAAGTGTAGCTAATCAGTGTGCAAAAAAGAAAATTGTGATTTATGGTGATAGTCATGCTAGAGGAATAACTGATCAACTAAATGTATCAGGTCCATCCACGGAAACCACAAAAATAGGTTATGTTAAACCTGGTGCACCTACAGCTGAGATTGTGAGAGATATACAAAACAATTTAGGGGAAACCTTTTGTGACAAAGACTGTGTGGTGTTGATAAGTGGATCTAATGATATCAGTAGAAATAACATTGAAGGATTGCTACTCGGATTAAGAAAAGCCCTGGGAAAATTGACCTGTACTAAAGTAATTTTAGTGAATTTACCTTACAGGTATGATCTACCAGTATACTCTTGTATAAATGAGGAAATTAAAGTAGCTAATGTATTAATAAATAAATTGTGCAAAAAATTCAAGAATGTAACGATGGTGGATCTGAACTCTGTAGGGCGTGATAATTTCACCAAGCATGGTATGCATTTACATGCAACAGGGAAAAGTTTACTGTCAGCGATGATCAGTGAAGCTATCAATAATGCAGTTATTGTAAAGAATACTATTATGCTTCCTTATAGGAGTCAGGAAAACTAACAGACAGCACTGTGAGCAGTAGTATACAGCAGTGCAAAGATGTTGGTAAATCAAAACTGGGTATCAAAATTGTACATCTAAATGTTCAATACGTAAGTAACAAAATTGATGCCATCCAGATATGGTTGAACAATATTAAAGCTGATATTGTAATATTCACCGAACATGGTATAAAAAGTGAGCAAATGCAGTACTTCAAACTTGACAACTATACGTTGTTGGCATATTTTGGTAGAAAGGATCATAAGGGTGGGGGAGTAGCGGTATTGTCTAGTAATGAGTTTGATGCATGTAATATGTCCTGGATAAATACAGACAGTGTTGAAAAATCTTTTGAAAGTGCTGGTATTGTACTAAATACTAACAGTGCAGTTGTAAAAATCTTCGGACTATACCGCTCACCTAGTGCCCCGGTTGCAGAATTTCTGGAACACCTTGAAAACTTACTTGATAAATACAACAATGTTAATAATAAATCACATATCATACTTGCAGGTGATTTTAATATTAATTTAGATTATAGTAATAATGATTATAAAAGGTTCCTAGATCTTATCAGTTCAAATAATGTGCGGGATGTTATACATCAACATACTAGAGTAACTGCAACGTCCTCAACAATAATAGATCACATAGTCACTAACCTTCCGGCGGATGATATCTCAACTGAAGTTATCAACTCCTACTTATCAGATCATTTTGCGCAGATTCTTTACATTAAAAATGTTTATGTAAATTTATTAAGTAATAAAATATATGAACACAGAAATATAAATAAAACAAGTCTGGAAATCTTTAACTACTATTTAGATAATGAAACTTGGGATGAAGTTATCTGTGCTGGAACAGTTAATGAAAAATGGGATTGTTTTTATGCTATCTTTTTTAAATATTTTGAATTAAGTTTCCCCTTAACTAAGAAAATAGTTTGGACAAAAAAGTCTAAACTGCCATATTTAAGTAATGAAATACGTACTTTACGTAATAAAGTTAAGGACTTTCATATTTTATATAAGAATACTGCCTTAAATTATTATAAACTAAAATATAAAGAAGTATATAATAAGTATCGAGAAGCATTAATTAATCTTAGATCTTCTGACGTAGCCATGAAAATTAACAATTCTGCAAATAAATCTAAAACTGTATGGGACATGATTAACCAAAACAGGAAAATCAGAAACGACGTAAGAAATCTGCAATTAAATGTAAACAACAATATTATAAATACTCCGGAGGAAGTATGCAATGAATTTAATAATTACTTTACAAATTGTGTAAACAGTGTAAACGATTCACTCAACATTGGTTGTAATGCGACCATTGAACCCATCCGAGATTCGCTATATTTAACTCCCACTACTGTGCACGAAATTACAAACATCATAAACCAATTGCCTAATAAAAATACCAGTGGTTGGGATGATGTCTCCTCAACCCTACTAAAGTCTTGTAAATACTCTCTATAGTCCAGTCACCAGGTACTTTTGCCTGGAAAAAGGTCCGAAGTTAATGATTTTTTAGTATGTTATATATGGGTATTCTGAGGTGTTGAATCCAAGTTTTCCAATTCGAGAACCTTGTGCTAACTTCAGGGCAGCCGAAAAACCCCGAAATTTTTGGACTTTTTTCAATGTTTTCCTTATAACTCCTAAACAACGCGTTTTATCTGAAAATACTCTATTATAAAAATTAAAGGGCAATAAATTTGCTACAATTTGCACTGTTTAAACGTTTTTTAAGTCGAATACGTACCGAGATATGGAGTTTCTAAGTTTCGAGTTATTTTTCAAAATATTGAAAAACTGCAAAAATGCAGGATTTTCCCTAGTAACTTTAATCTTTCAATATTGCTATATGAATAACGTCTAATAACCTACACAATAGAAACCCACCCTTAATGAGATGTTCTTTTCAGAATAAAGAACACAATTCTCTATGTATAAAAATGAATTTTATAAAAATGTATAATACATGTAATGACATGTGGATATATTAATTAACTACAAAATATGTAAATTATTACAAATTAGTCATTCATATTAATTCATAAAAGCCTTGACCTCTTTGGTCCCAATGGCAAGTCGGCATCATCTCTCAGTGATTCCTCTTCCTCCTGAGCAATGAACTCATCGATGACGTCATCCTCCTCGTCGCACTCAATGTCTGTGTCTTCCTCGTTGATGTCAGTTTCAGGCGAATTCTCGCAAGCATTTCCTGCTCAATTCTTGCAGATGGTTGAGCATCGGAGTCCTGCTTTTTTGCAGCTGCAAGCCCCGGTGCTATACCCTGTCATGCACTTCCATTGTATCATGTGCAGAAACTTTTCTGGAGCTGCATCCATGGTCGTTGTTATAGGGATCAACCCTAGTTTCGTTAAAGTCCAGTCCCAAACTGACGGTGACTTTTTGTAGCCCAGCCACGTCTGCACTTGCAGATAGGTATGAAAAGAATGGTACCGGGCAGCATCTCGTGTAGGGGGCAATCTGGCAAGGTTGAATTTGGATTTTGACACGGAGTTGGAAAATATTCGGTACCGAAGATCATCCAGAGTATCTGTGTCCATGTTACCACCGTACAGCATCACAAGAAACTTTTCCCCTGCTTCCGAAATTTGGCATGGTGTTGCTTCGTTATCTTTGAAAACACTAACGATGTCAGACACAGAACGGTTTTTTTCATACATAGTGAAAACTTTCTTCTTTCCTTGTCCAAATGGGTTTGATGTAGTGTCACACCAGCTTGCTGCATGAAGGAAAAGAATATCCTGAGTACTGTATTTGCACGAAGCTGGCGAATACAAAACACTGGGGTATTACCTCTCCCACTCTTTTGGAAATAAACGTTCTTTTGAGAAGAGTCTAATACAGTCAGCAATACTAAGAGATCGATGTCTTCACCTGTGATAGTAACACTATCGAAGTCAGAAGCCTTAGATATAGCAGTTTTCACTATCATGAAATCAGTATCTTCTATTGCCTGCTTAACTTCGATGCCCTTTGCTGCCATTTCAGTCAATCAGCATTGAAATAAAGTTTCTCTTGTTCGTGTCATTGGACAAAAATTTTTCTTGCGACAATGTAACGGCCGTTGTTAACGAAAATACAAATTTTCTGGACGATTGCAGCAAAGCCCGGTGATATCGTTCAGCTACTTTGGTGCTCTGATAAGCGATGTCACTAAGATATCCATCGAATACTACTATGGCATTATACCCAAAGGGTTTCTGTACCTAGTCCACGTAGGTCTTGCACACTGACTTGAACGTGCGTGATGTAGTCTTACCCCATACAACCTTATGCAGTCACTTACTACACATTTTCTGCTGCCAAGGTCTTCATCCTGTAAGGAGTGAATGCTGAAATGGCAGCAAAGGAGGACATCATCGATAAGATCTTTGCTCAGGAGGAATTACTGAGAGATGATGCCGATTTGCCAATCGGGAGCAAAGAGATCAATGCTTTTATCAATCAATATTAATGGAAGTTTGTAATAATTTACATATTTTCTACTTAGTTAATATATCCACATATCATATGTAGTATAAATTTTTATAAAATAAATTTTTGTATATCGATTATTGTGTACTTTATTCTTAAATGAACATCTCATTAAGAATGGGGTTTCTATTGTGTAGGTTATTGAACGTTATTCATACAGAAATGGTTAAAGATCATGCTCCATTTTCGCAGTTTTTCGATATTTTGAGAATTTTTCAAAATTTTCAAGCGCCATATATCGGTACATATTTGGTTTTCTAAAACATTTAAACAGTTCAAATAATAGGAAATTTCATGCCCTTTAACTTTTGTAATGGAGTGTTTTAGGCTAATATGCATTGTTTAGGAGTTATAAGGAAAACAATGAAAAAAGCCATAAAATTTCGGGGTTTTTCGGCTGCCCTGAAGTTCGCACAGGGTTCTCGAATTGGAAAACTTGGATTCTACACCACAGGATATCCACATACAACATATTAAAAAATCATTAACTTCGGACCTTTTTCCAGCGCAAAAAGTACCTGGTGACTGGACTATAAGCCGTTCCACGGCCTTCAAGGAAATCGCCCAACAGAACGTCCTGACGGGGGGAGGGAGGGACATGATGATGTTAAATTTATTAATTTAGATTCACCTACCATTACTACTATTATTATCCATATAGAAATGTTGGAAGATGAAATTTACTAGGGAAAATCCTGCATTTTTTGCAGTTTTTCAATATTTTGAAAAATAACTCGAAACTTCGAAGATCCATATCTCGGTACGTATTCGACTTAAAAAACTTTTAAACAGTGAAAATTGTAGAAAATCTATTGCCCTTTAATTTAAATAATAGAGTATTTTCAGATAAAACGCGTTGTTTAGGAGTTATAAGGAAAACATTGAAAAAGCCCTAAAATTTCGGGGATTTTCGGCTGCCCTGAAGTTAGCACAAGGTTCTCGAATTGGAAAACTTGGATTCTACACCTCAGAATGCCCATATACAACATACTAAAAAATCATTAACTTCGGACCTTTTTCCAGGCAAACCCAATTTTCAGTACCTGGTGACTGGACTACTAGTAATGCCACTAGAACATTTATTTAATGCTGCTATGGAAGTAGGAGTCTTTCCTAATTGTCTTAAAATTGGCATAATTAGACCTGTACATAAAAAAGGGGATAAGCAAGATATTACTAATTATAGGCCTATATCTCTAACATCCGTTATTGCTAAGTTATTCGAAAAATTACTATTAGTGAGGATAGTTAGCTTTCTTAATAAACATGAAATCTTACAAAAAAGTCAGCACGGTTTTAGGAAAGGTCATTCAACCTCGACTGCAATAATATCTTATATTCATGAAGTTATGGAACAATTAAAACATAATAATAAAACTGCAACTATTCTACTTGACCTGTCGAAGGCCTTCGACTGTGTACAACATAGCCTACTATTAAGTAAAATGGAGAAATATGGCTTTAGAGGCATATCACACAATCTATTATCTTCTTATTTGCAGGGAAGGGTACAATGTACTGAAATAATCACTGAGGCGGATAATTATAATTCTAGGACTAAATCTCAATTTCTGGAAGTAAAAAGCGGAGTACCCCAAGGTTCTGTATTGGGGCCAGTTTTATTCATATTATATATTAATGATATTCCAAAAGGCAATTCATTCCGTTCTGTCACATATGCTGATGATACAACTGTTCTCTGCTTGGAAAAATCATTATACGCCCTTCATAATTCTGTCTTATGCACTCTTGCACTACTAGAACAATACTTTAGATCTAATGGTCTCACCTTGAACAAAACTAAAACAAAAATAATATTCTTTGATTTGAATAACAGAGGAATTCAAAATGATGCGTTGTCTGATGAATTCATCGCTATGACTACCTCAGATCACTCCTTCCTGGGTATACAATTAGATCATCGGTTATGGGACAAACATATTAACATCTTATGCTCTAAACTCAGTAAAGCAGTATATTTAATGAAGGTCATGAGAAATTATGTTAATACTAAGGTTAGAGAATTTGTATATTATGGCTTGTTCTATTCTCACCTTATAGAAGTTTGGGGTGGTGCAGCATTTACTCATATAAACAGGATACTTGTACTGCAAAAGAAAATTATTAGACTAATGTATAACTTAAAAAAAAAGTCTCCTGTAGAGAAGTCTTTAGTTCAAATAATATTCTTACTGTTGTTTCACTCTTTGTATTTAAAACGGTTTTACTAGTGGTAAACAAATCGGAACAAAAAAATAATATTGATGTACATAGCTACTGCACTAGAAGTAGATTTGATTATTTTAGGGAAGCCTATACTAAGAAAATAATTGACAAAGACCCATATAGAATGGGAGTAATCCTATTCAATAGACTACCAGTTGAAATTAAGAGTGCTAGAAAGGATAAATTCAAAAAAAGACTTAAGGAATACTTAGTAAGGAAGGCTTTGTACAGACTAGACGAACTATAAATGCCATTACCAATCTGTGTTAAAAACGTTTCACTCATCGAATACTCCCTGTACTTTTATTTTATGTTTTGACTTGTAGCTATTTTTAAGCATTAATTGTTGTATTTAGTAATGTATCTTATACTTGACAATGTCTGATAGCTGTAAGCTCTATTGGCAATAAAGTTTATTATTATTATTATTATTATTCATTAAAAAAAGAAAAAAAAAACACATACACAGCGATTGGGATGCAACTTACAGGTATGAGCAAAAGAAAATATGAAAATAATGTACAATTTTATGTTTGGTGAAGCATTATAGATTTCATACAATAATATGTAGTCCTGCAACAGGAATAACACTAGACTAATAGAAAGGCATTTAAAGGGGGGGGGGGGAGACATTAAAATTCAGCCTTTTTATTTACTAAATGGTCTCAAATAATTAAATATAATTTCGAAGAATTTCTCAAGATTAATTCTGGATCTCTTGTTATATTAACTATGATAAAAAATAAAATCTCATGAAATTACATAAGACTTAGCATCTAACAGATCACCTACCTATGTCCCACAGTAACAGAAATTAATCCTTTGAGATTCTTCCGGGCCCAGCGAGCAACATGTACAGTATGGGTTGCTGAGAACATTGCCCTCTTGACATTACTGGAATCACATGCTTGATAGATGACAGCTAACTGATCACGAAAACCTTTAGGTCCAGCTTCAAATAATTTATCAGATTCATCTACTATCAACCATTCTACACTGAAAAAAAAAAGAGAGAAAGTAATTATAGCAAAAGTAATGTTAAGATTAAGAAACTGTATAGGGTGAACTTCTCTTAGTTGAAGAATAAATTAATATTAAAATCCCTTGAGTAACAAATTTTCAATATTTTAGTATGCCTCCTCAGACTTCTAAAATGTACATAAACCAGTGTTTCCCAAACTGTGTTCTGCTGAACATTAATGTCCTGTGAGGTGTGTGTAAGTTTTTTGCTATGGTCTCAGTGATCTTAGTGACATTGCAATTGAAATTCCTTCTAATAGCCGATGTCTAATTTTTATCGGGAACCAACCATTCTATTCCACCAGATGTGTCATGGAACAGCTAGGGATAGCTTCAACCTAGTTCATTATAAAATCTGCATTCATTGCTCTCGTCAGTGGCTTGCTGTTCCCCTTATACTACTTTCCTTAATCATAAAAAAATGTTGTGCTTCTTCCTTTAAAGATAACATGTCTGTGTGAAATGCGATTTCTGTATTATGCTTCAAGAAAACAAAGTATAGAAATAGACTTAATAACACATCTGATGTGAGGATCCAGCTTCACTTATCACTCCCAACTTCAAGAAAATCTGTCATAGTAAATGGCAAAAACATCAATCACATTGAATTTCCAAATTCCAATACATTATTATAGTTGTATCATTAACATGATTTTGAAATTTGTTTGTTAATTGCTTTTTGAAAATTGAATTGAATAACTTTTAAAAGAAACAGAACTCTAGGCTAGGAGGTGTGCTTTAAAAATATATATTAAGCTATAACAAAGGAAGTTATGCTTTTTTACTGTGAGTATGAGCGTTCCATATATTCCCTTTAATGAAAAGCGTTCCATGGCCAAAAAAGTTTCGGAAACACTTACATAAACCAATATTAAGTCCAGTAATGTGATGCAAACATAAGAAAGGATTACATAATAAGGACTATTATATTGGACGAGTTTGTAAAACTCTTCAGTGAAAATAAATTATTCAAATTCCAAGATTAAACTTAAGTAAATAAGATATCGAAATGATGAACACTTGATAAAAATTAGTTATTAGTTAGTTGATTTAATAAGGAATAACCCAATAATCTAAAATGTGTTAACAATACTTAGATAAGAACAAGACTTACTTATTTAGAGCTAAAGCTGGTGGATCCTGTTGCAGTAGGTAGACCAGTCGATTTGGAGTTGTAACCAAAATATCTGTAAAAGACATTAATCAATCTCACAGTAAATTATTGAATGAGCAGTCTACGATAAAATTTAGTTAAATTTAATTGAAGACTTTTCAAAGCAGAATGGAATCTATCCCTTATCAATGCAAGGCTTGATTCCCTAGTTGATGATGCCAGGCAAATACAAGTGATGTCACAACTACAAAGTTTCACGGTGCTGATTATACAAGTAATTTTAGTTAGCGCATTCCTGATAGAGGCCATGGAGTTTAAAAGGTCAAAATCTCAAACTTCATAGCATTAACAAAATGTTTCCTCTCCAAGGGTCCATATTATAAAGGTGTCATCAAGTATCTAAGCCAACACAAAAGTTTCAATTCACTGTTTCTTAGTGCAGCGTTTTCAAAGTTCTCCATGAAAATGTTAGCAACCACAGGAAATAGTACAGAATACACTGACAATTTTGCAACACCTTAATAACATGCATAAGACCATATAATTCTCTGTGGAGAAAGAGAAAAGTGAAAGTCTACCATTTCTAGATGAGATGGTCAGGAGAAAACCAGATGGATAATTGAGTCATGCCGTCTACAGAAAGCGCACAAACAGAGACAGATATCCGAACTTGTTTTCACACCATCCACCATCAGTTAAGAGAGAAATTATACAGTATATTATGACCAGTTTCGTCAGAATGAGATGCTACAGCGGAAATGTCCATGTTATATTGTTTATGATCTGTGATATGTGTTGATCCAGAGAATGTCCAGTTGCCCTATACATGTAAATACTCATACTTTATCACAGAATTGAGTAGACCCCTGCTTTACCTAAGGCAGGCTCGAGAAGTAATGCACTGTACGTGCAAAATGATCTACCCCTCATTCGCCCCTACCTTATTCTTTCTATCTGCCATGCGACTAGTCCCAGAACGAACCGGTTTAGTTATCTCTATCTGTAATTGAAAGACAGTAGTAGGGACGAGAGGGAGGGTAACTTCACACTTCCAGTACTTCCCTTACCGTCCCTGATCTAAGGAACTGATTTTGTCTTTCTCTTTTCTTAAAATACATTCCAATTTGTAGCCAGGAATACAACCATTTTATATTAATTTTTGACAGTTGATATCAAAAGAAAATGTCCCTCAATCCTGTAAGCAACATTCTGAAACAATATTAAGGGTACGTAGGATTGCTTTAATCTCAAAGTTTCAGACCACTGATCACTAGAGTACGTAATATACAACACACAAACTGACATTAAGTCCATATGGTGGCTTACCAATACTACTGGTAACTCGTGTCAGTTTGTGTGCAATTTCTAAACAATGGATACTTTTAAATAGCAGACTATAACTGAACTAGTTAAATATTATATTAACACTTAATGCTTCACTTACGTCGCTGTTTATGAGCAGGACATGTTTCGGGATTCTTATCCCATCTTCGGCTGCTGGTCAACTGGCCTGCTCATAAACAGCGACGTAAGTGAAGCATTAAGTGTTAATATAATATTTAACTAGTTCAGTTATTCATGTGCTCCACTGTGTATATTACTTCGTTTTAATTATTATAGCAGACTATACTTAATATTATGTAATTAACTAAGTTGTTTACTGTTAAACACTTTAGGCTTCACTTTTCCTTACATTTTTGCAGGATGTACGTTAACCAAAGCCCATGAAACGTACGTCCTGCAAAAATGTAAGGAAAAGTGAAGCCTAAAGTGTTTAATAGTCAACAACTTAGTTAATTACATAATTTGTTGCTTCACTGTATTAAGTTTCATTATCTCTCTTCATAAGACTACACTTACTTTGTGATTACAATTATTCAATTCACATTTCACTTGGACCAGTGATACCTGACCTTTTTAAGTGGTATGGCTCCCTTGGAATACTTTTAGTTTTGGACCCCCATAGAATATTTGCATTATTTAAGGCATTTAGGCTACTAAATATTGTCTGCTACATCAACATGGTCGAATCCCCACCCCGTGGGCAGCATATGACCCTTGTGCTTATTTTTGTGGTCCTCTTCCACAGTTCTAATTAACTTATTTAATAATTAATACATTATGAACCAATGGCATAATTTAAAATTGTGTTTCATAGTAATCTTTCTTTTTGGAAGTTAGACAGCAATATAAAATGGTAATAGTACATTTTGCACATGAGGTGTATATTGAAGGACTCTGCAAGAAACTTCATGTAATGCGAAATGCATTAAAAACAAATGATACAGCCCACTTTTTATCTTGACAACAACTAAAGACAGAAGATAACGAATCAAATTTTAGTTTCTTGAAATTATAAATGACATAAAGGAGGAGTTCCAGACAAGATTCAAAGATTTTGATGCCTTGAAGTCAAAACTTTCACTGCTAACAACCCCATGGAAACTGAAGTGAGCAATCAACCCTCTGACCTTCAAATGGAGATTTGTGACCTTCAGAGAGGTCCTTTCATCCAAGCCAAAAATTGTGATTTTCCCGAGGATTTATGGAGACTCCTAATAAAATACAGTTTTCATTATTTGGTAGTACTTACAGTATGTGAGTAAGCTTTTTTTCATCTCTAAAAGCCATTAAAACAAAAAGCAGAAATTGCATTGAAAGAGCATCACTAGAATCCTGTAAATTCCTTGAGTGAACTAACAGTGGACTTTGAAAAACCTGAGCATGGAAAGCAGTGCCAAACGCCATCCATATTTTCTTGTCTGTTTGTTAATCTAGAGTATCACACATTTTTTTTTATTGCAATTTAGAAGAGATGGCCCACAATTTCTCAGACTACATTACGTTTGGTCCTCTAGCTATGAAAGATTGGACCACACTGAGTTATAACTGAAATCTTCCTGGCTTTGAGACATCGCCAGCAACAAGGAAATGATATGCTGCATCAGGTTAAAAGATCATCCGACCTTATGACCTTGTCGTAGCCTTTATCAAGGTTCTAAAGCATCTCTACTTGGGATAGTCTCCCATATTGTGCGTTTCCTGTAGCCAACATCTTAGAGTTTGGCTTCCCATTTTCTATGGCAATTTGTTCCAGTCCTTCTTAGGGGCAATCAGTTAGTTGCATTGGTATGAAGATACTGGTTACACATCCATCATCCCGGTTGATACTGTCAGGGTGTTTGACAGTTTCTATGGTTTCCCCGATTTTTCTGGATGACAAGACTAAAGATAGACATTAAGCAGCAGTCACTTCTGTAACGGCAGATGTGTTACACAGGGTATGGGACAAGTATGATTACCAACTTGACGTAAGCCATGTGGCCAGGACGAAGGGAACACATTGAACACTTGTGAACATTACAATGGTAACTTCATTTCAGAACAATTCCTTTGTATTTTGTACTAAATTTGTATTGTTAATATTAAAATCAATACATCACTGTGAAATTGGACGAAGACTGGAGACAGTCTGTATTATTGTGTGCTGGATTAAATCACAGTATAAATTTCGGCCCAAGATTATACAACTCACTAATAAGAGCTCACCCTGAACTATATAAACTAAATTTACACAGATTCAAGAAACAAACTTATAAAATGTATTCAACCTAATGCACGACTCATTTTACAATATACCAATTTTTTGCTTTTCACTTTGGCTACTCATGCTTGTTATTCCTCTCTAACACATAATGTTTAATATATATGTTTTGCTTTTTACTTATGTTATTTACTATTTGCCTTGTTTTGTGTGTGTATTTGTATATGCCATGTGTGTGTGTTTTGTATGTAGCGTCACTTTGCCCTGAATTTTTTGGTTTCTAATTTCCAGTGGTCTCTGTTTTCTGTTGCTGAGCTGAGCTGAGCCCGAGCCCGAGCCTTTGCTCATTCGGGCATCAGTTATGAATGTATGTTTTATGTTTTACGATGGTAAAATAAAAAAAAAAAATATGTGTGTATTTGTATATGCCATGTGTGTGTGTGTTTTGTATGTAGCGTCACTTTGCCCTGAATTTTTTGTTTTCTAATTTCCAGTGGTCTCTGTTTTCTGTTGCTGAGCTGAGCTGAGCCCGAGCCCGAGCACGAGCCTTTGCTCATTCGGGCATCAGTTATGAATATATTTTTATGTTTTACGATGGTAAAATAAAAATAAAAAATAAAAATAAAAAAATATATACATTACATTAATTGTGCACATTAAGGGCAAAATTATTTTCTAATAGACAGTAAGTACGAATAAAGCAAGAGCCCATAAGCCCTTGGACGATTTATAACTGGAAACTGAATGTTTAGCTGAATCTGATGCTCACCAAACTTTTGAGAGGATTGTGGACCAAACTTTGTTGCAGCTTGGTTGGTTTTGCTGATTATATGACAACGCAGTCCAGTTCCATCACATAGATGTACGCACTCCCTGAAAAACAGGTGTAACAAAACTTTTAATTTTTATCTGACCGGAAGTTAGAATGCTCAGAAAAGAAATGATAACTGGCACTAACAGGTATGAACTTATCTCATGAATAAATGAGAACAATATGATTGTCAGCAAGACAAAACTGTATACCAGTTTTTCACACTTAAACATGAAATTACTAAGTTCAATCTCACATGGAAAGATGACTCACTACAAAAGAGCAACACTACTAAATACCTATGTGTGACACTTGATAGTAAATTAAATTGGAAAAACAAAGTAAGGAAAACATCTGAAAAAGCAAATAAATGAGATCGAACCTGCGACCTTGGCAAAATGTGAATTCAATAGTGTTTCTATAACATACCATAATAATTTAAAAGAGATGGAATCCCCCCCATTTGGTATGCATCTGCATGCTACCGAGAGCAGTTACTAGGAGAGGTAGGCTCTATTAATGACTTCAGAAGGAACTGAAAGAGTATATTCCCCTGTTAGCTAATATTGAAATGACAGTGCAAATTCCTCTCTCCCTATCTCACCTGTATGTCTGCTTGGCCAATTCTCTTGTAGGACTAACAATAACAGCACGAAAACCAAGTTTCCTAGGCCCCTTCAAATGGTGAATAATAGGTACAAGGAAGGCTGCAGTCTTTCCAGAACCAGTAGGAGCACAAGCCAAGATCTGACGACCCTGTAATTTACATAAGAAGAAGAAGAAGAGTTGTAACAAATTAAATAAAAAGTAAAGTGCAACTATTTTTACATTTCTATGGTACCACATGAAAAAAGTTACCAAACCAAATGTGATCTATGTGGTAGTAGTAAGTTTATCTAATTTACTAAAACAATTTTCTAGAAATGAATATCATAATATCATAATAATGTGCCCAAGAAATGATGGGTACACTGGTGTGGATAACTGAAGGATATTAGTCAATATCTGTTTAATTAGTACTTTTTAAAAATGTTATTTGATAAATGAAGGGTAGAAAAAGACTGCAGGCATGGTCTTGTGGTTAGTGTCGCTGACTACATATCCATCAGCCCGAGTTTGATCTCCAGTACTCCTCGGGTTTTTCTTCTTTTATTTCCCTCAGAGCTTGGCATTAAAATTGTTAAAAATCCAGCACTAGTGATTAATGATAGCAACTCACCTGCAGCATGATTGGAATCGCTTGCATCTGAATAGGCGTAGGTTCTGTATAACCAGCTGCATGTAAGTTGTTTATTAACACTGGAGAGACTTCAAACTCATCTTGCAATTTCTGGAAACTATCAACAGGTGGAGGCACACGACTTCCAATCACAGATATGCGGTTTAGGTTTCTGAAGTGTGCAACCTAAACAAAAACAATAAAAAATGCTGATTAAACAAAGGACATTTCAGGCATTTCATAATTACGGGTGGGACATTCTAGTATATTACGACAATTACTTTTGTTCATACATGTCATAAATAATTAATTAGAACTGGTTCTGCACATTTTGTAAAATCTACTATGCCTTCTCCTTCATATTACATGGAAAGCATTATTTAAAATTTATTTTATATATTTAAAATTTGTTTTTCAAAATCTATTATGGATGGAACATAATTTGGACAATACCTAGAATCAGAAGGCCTGGCACTAGTGAGTGAAACAAAGAAAATGACTTATATAGGCCCAAACGGTAGCAGTTGCATTGACCTCTTTTTCTGCAACAAGCTAGGAATAACAGACACCTCATCAAAAGTGCGCAGCGACGTAATCGTAAGGAAGCATATCCCAGTGGAACTCACAATGACTTTAGAGGAAGGAAGAAAGAGAGAGATTCCGCCGAAGAAAATAAACAAGAAAATAGACCAAGAAAAACTGTCCTTAGGCACCGGAAGAATACAGAGTATATTAGGGCTCCTAGAAGAAGAAAACATCAACGAAGCAGTGAAGAATATAGAGGATATATTGCAATGTGCAATGGAGCAAAGAAGACAAGATAGCAGGAAAGCAAAACCGTGGTTCAATGGCTTGTGCTTCTCGAAGAGGAAGGAAGCACTGGAAGCTCTGCGCAAAGTAAGATTAGTCTCAACAAAAGAAAATCTAGAAGAATATGCACAGAAGAGGAAGTTGTACAGAGAGGCCATATCTAGTGCTAAAGATCTATACAATCAAAGGAGGGAAGAAGAATTAATAAAACAAGCAGAGGAAGAACCGTTCAGGATACTAAGAGAAAAGCAGCCAAGATTTCCTCGCGATCTCCCTATTGAGATCTGGGGAAAGCACTTCGCCGAAGTCCTGCAATCCAAAGAAACAAGAAGCGCTGCTTGCGAAGTTGACCCATGTCAACAGAACATAATACCATTCTCGACGTCAGAAGTAGAACGTGCAATATGGGAAGGGAAGAACAGGAAAGCAGGAGGCCCAGACCAAATCCGGTATGAGCATCTAAAAGATAGTTGGTGGGCACTAAAAGAGCCAATCACGGAACTGCTCAACAAATGCTTAATGTTGGGAAAAATCCCGGATAGATGGAGGGAGGCAACCCTAAAAGTATTATATAAAGGAAAAGGCGACTTGAACAACCCAAACTCATACAGGGGCGTGGCTTTAGAATGCACGCTGCTAAAGGTACTGACGAAGCTGCTGGCCAAGAGACTACAGAAAATGGTGGAACATCAAATGCCAGACGAACAATTTGGATTCAGGGCAGGAAGGTCAACAATACAAGCCGCCAGATGTCTAAGAGAACTTGTAGACGATGCTACTGCATCACCAAGAGGAAAATTATATGCCATCTTTATTGATTATTCAAAAGCTTTCGATTCCATCGACAGAACAATAGTCCTAGACAAGATAAGAAGCATCATAGGGAACCATCACATCATCCACCTAATAAGGGACATCTTGGCAGAGAATTACGTAAAAATATGCGACAATATAACAACGTTGGGACCTATACTGCAGACAGTAGGAGTACCACAGGGAGATCCCATTAGCCCCCTGCTATTCAACATAGCAATTTATGACGTCACCAAGATTATCGAAGATAAAAATGTAAAGATGCTAATTTATGCGGACGATATGGTGATGACCTCGCAAAACCATGACAGTTTACAGGAGGCCTTTAATAAACTAATAGATTGGTCCAGTCGCAATAATCTGGGAATAAATAGCAGCAAAACAGTATCTATGGTGTTCAGAAGAGGCGGCAGGCTCTCAAGCAAGGATCATTTCAGCTGTAAAGATCAAGAACTGGAAACAGTGAACAAGTTCAAATACTTGGGCATAACATTTAAGACGAAACCAGACGCCTTCTCAGAGCACATAAGGGAAAGAGTAACAGCAGGACTAGAGGCAATAAACCAAATTAGACACCTACAGCAGTTATCACTGGTCACAGCAATGAAACTTTTCCGACTAAAAGTAACCCCTACGGTAACCTATGGCCTAGAAATAATTTGGCACGATTTAAAATTACAAGACTTCAGAGAGATAGAGAAAGTAAAATCCAGATTCTTGAAGAGAGTGCTGTCGGTCTCGAAGTTTACCCCATCTCGTCTAGTATACGAACTGGCGAAGGAACCGTTCTTCCTGGAAGATTTAAGATGTGAGATGATGCTACCATACACTCCCAACTATGGACAGATTATAGCTGAATTAAGTGAAAAGAAGAAAGAGATTTGGGAGGAATTCTACACCACAGAGGCCATGATTCACAGAGACTGGACAAACTCAGGCTACGAGCTAAGACATTCACTAACAAGGTTTGCGATGCATGGCTTTCATTTCAAGTGCTGCAGGACAAAGAAGTACCACGAGCCAGATTAAGACTGTGTGTGTGAGTGGTGTGGCGAAACATGCAAAAGATATCACGCAATCGAGTGCAGCAAGAGAAAGATATCGCTGACTAGACTAAGCTCCAATGAATAAACTATCCTGCACATTGTGCGCATTTCCAAAACTTTATAATTTGGACACTGATTTTAATGATGCAAAACAAAAGTTCATTTGCCGTTCTGCTATTAATATTAGAGTCTTAATGTTGTTATTAATGAAGGTATGAGGGATGGAATAAAAATCATAAACTGTTTCCAGATTGTCAGAACATTTACTTAATTCTTACAATAATAATTTAACAAAACTATCACCATTAAGGGTTGGACAAAAAGTCACTTTTTGCTACTTTACATAGCAATTAACCTTAAGATGTATATTTTCTCAAATCAAACAGGACATAGCTGATTGATCTTGACTGCTTAGTTTTAATGAGTGTTAAAATCATGCTATTAAAACAAAAAAACCTAACTACAACGCAATAAATAAGCAATCAACAAATTTTACACATGAAACAACTTCAAATACACATAATTCCTGAATATTCAGTGCACTCTAGGTTTTAAACTTTTATTTGACTTTCTAATTACACTAGTATTATAACATCTCTCCTTGAGGGGAAAAATTCCCATATTTTATGAAATGGCTGATTTACACATGCAGAGTTCTCAATTAAAAAAAGACAACAGAGGATTTGTGGGAACAAGATCAAATAATTACTGTAATACATTATTTTGCAATGCATCAACAATAATCTAAGTTACAGAATCCCATTTAACCCTCTTCACCTGGACTAACTTTTTTGTTTGTTAAAAATCATCCATAAAGAGTGGAGATAAAAACATGATTTTAAACATTTTGACTTTGTTAGCTCGCTTTGCATGAATTGTTTGTTTTAGTGAGCATTCACACCGAAGTAACATAGCATGCGAATTGCACTACCTGGATGCAAGCTGCACATCGAGTTGCATGGTTCACAGTTTTGCATTCATACCGAAGTAGCGAATGCGATCTGCAGTTTAACGTACATTATATATTTTCACTTGAACAATTGAGAAACCCATTTAAAGTAATGTAATTTACCTAAAGAGGATATAGTTTCAGCAATTTTAATCCAGGCTTTTTTCATACTAGTTTTGATTACCATATCGTATAGTCTGCACATGTACAAATTGTATGTTAAATAGCTCTCTTTCCAGCAGTTTTCATGACATTTTTGCCATAATCTACCGCTACACAAGCGAATATGTGTTGAATTTTCTTAACAATTAGAAAACAAAAGAATGCAACTGTACGCATGCGTCATTCCAAGTAGCGTCGCATGAAATAAGTCCAGATCTATCTGAAGAAATGAATGTCGCACTCTGCGAGCTGCACTATTGCCACACTACTTCGGTGTGAAGACTTGAACTTGTTTATTTGGGATTTAAAATGAGTAACGTGCAGCATGCATCCAGGTAGCACGTCGCAAGTGGCATGCTACTTTGGTGTGAATGCTCCCTTAAATGCTATAGAAAGACAAAATAGCAGAGAGAAGGGGAGTTACAAGTATTCTGGTTGAAAATTTTAACAGTCACATTTCACAGATGGATTTTATAAAGTTATGCTATGAATATTACAAAATTCACAATTCACGTTAAGTATTTCAGTAGGTTATGATTTTACCGTTGCAACGATAGATTAGTGAATGGGTGGTTAACTCTTTATCAAAATTTATGTAAATCGTTATTTAATTATGTAGTTAGTTATAGGTTTAGTTATTTATAAGCGTTGCTAAATAATGAAAAACAGCAATAGGCCAATCCAATAACCTAACCAGATACTGTACTTAAATATCTTCAAATACCAGATAAGATATAAGGCCAAATGCAAAAACTAGAATAATATTTATATAATGCAATAACTTATAGGATGCCTAATCTGTTACAGAAGTACTCAAGGGAAGCGTGAGGAAATGCCCTCAGAGGGAGATCGACTTCTTTTGTACCGGGCAGAGTAGAGGGCAAAATTGCAATACCACATAGAAAACAGGTAGAATTCAACCAGAGTAACAACTTTAATAAATATAATGGAAGATCTCTCATAAAAGCAGAGTACAAATCAACAAGTAACAATAATTACCCATATTAATAAATATTATATATCATATAAAATAAATATATCCTAACCAGTATATGTTCGTCTCCAAGTTTACTATTCCTATGTTGAAACCTCCATTCCAAATAATCTATCTTCTATTTAAGGAAAGCTGTACTAAGTACCTAATCCCTATAATCCTGGACAAACAACTATAAATGGTATAGTCGAGAATAATAAGCTGAAGGCTTGATATCTGAATATGTCAGAAAAAACCTAAGTAGGGAACTGTGAATATAAGTAAGCCTCAAGTAAGTTGAATCAACATGTGTAGGTCAACGTTAAACAACCAGAAAGGCCAGAAAATATAAATACCGATAAGGCATCAAAATATACTCTCTAAAAATGAATAAATGTCCAAAATAATTTTAGAAATGAGAATAGGACAAAATGTAAGGTTCAAAAACAATGAGCCTAGAATAAATTTAGAAAAATGGGAAGTATGAGAAATTCTAATGTTCCAAATAGTAGGTCTAGAATAAATTTAGAAAAATGTAAAGTACTAACAATACTAATGTTCCAAATCAATAGGCCTAGAATAACTTCAGAAAAATATAAGCTATCAAAACTTCTAATGTTAGAAAACAGTAGGCCTAGAATAAATTTAGAAAAATGTAAAGTACCAGCAATACTAAAGTTCCAAATCAATAGGCCTAGATTAACTTCAGAAAAATATAAGATATCAAAAATTCTAATGTTAGAAAACAGTAGGCCTAGAATAAATTTAGAAAAATGTAAAGTACCAGCAATACTAAAGTTCCAAATCAATAGGCCTAAATTAACTTCAGTAAAATATAAGATATCAAAAATTCTAATTCTAGAAAACAGTAGGCCTAGAATAAATTTAGAAAAATGTAAAGTACCAGCAATACTAAAGTTCCAAATCAATAGGCCTAGATTAACTTCAGAAAAATATAAGATATCAAAAATTCTAATGTTAGAAAACAGTAGGCCTAGAATAAATTTAGAAAAATGTAAAGTACCAGCAATACTAAAGTTGCAAATCAATAGGCCTAGATTAAAGGGGCAAATATAACTGTGTATATCAAAGGTAGAAAAATAGAAAGCGCGAAAATCTAATTAGCTGAGGCGACCAAAAGCTCAAGCAATAATTGTAAATGAACTACTAAATATCAAAGGGTAACTATAAGAGCTTGACCAAATGAAATGGAATGTACTAGAAACGTATAGGCCTACCGGGATCAAATTCAAGAACAAAATTACAAAGCATTAGGCCTGTGAGACCACCAATAGAACTCTCATAAGGAACATAACAGGGCACAAAGTTAAATTTTAATATTCAATAGCTTCAGAATTTCAATAACAAGACGGAATAGGCCTCACCTAAATAATGGGAATTTTCCCCACATACATTATCAACTTATACTCGAGAAATTACAAGTATCAGAAAAGCACAGGTCCAAATTTCATTTTAAGCTACATAAAGCATGAACGTTAAGTCCATTAAGAAAATATTACTCTTTCCAAAATAATGGGAATATAATATTATATATATCTCATGTGACTAGTAACAGGAATTATTTCTGGCCAAGAAATTTAACATGGCGACCATGCGTATACAGGAAACGCCCGCTTTCCTTGATCATAAAACATTGCATGAAGGTCAAACTAACATATCATTACAATAATATGCAGCCTAAGAAATTTCAATCTTTCAATCAAATACATTATAAGAAATAGCAATATTCATTTATAGAAGTAGGCGTTGCCGAAACTACAGAAATATGACTATCACGCCACTGAGCTTTTACGTGAGTAATATGTATATTTGCATATAGATTAATTTCCAGGATCTTTCTGAAGCATGGTTATCTGCGCTGATATACTATCAAAACTTGAAACAGCATATGGGTACTCTAATATTAACTTCACCCATAGATTACCTACTCCACAAATTATTTAACATTATAATGGCAATTAGCCAATCACGAAATAAGTTTTCTGCTAGAACTGGATCTTTTACATGGTCACTGAATTTATTCCCTATGACTGACAATAGGTAGTCTAAATCTTGCTCTCCCTCTCTTTTTAATATAAATCTGATGAGTGCTGAAGGCACAAAATTGAAATTAAGGTTACGCCATAGTAAAAATGTCGTTACTCACATACAGGAACGAGAGAAAATCTCCAGGCGACTCCCCCACAACCGTACAGTTTAACTCACTCGGCGGATCTGGCAAAGGGGGTCGCCAGGCTCAAGATGCTCGAGTTCCCCACTAGAGCGCGACACCGAACTAAAGACGTAACAACATATCTGTCTTGAATGTTAACTGTACAATAACAGTGGGAGCCCGGTCACAAAAATCACTACTTAGTGTGCCTCACAGTACTGCATATGACATAACTTGTCTGTCTGTGAGGTAGACCATTAGGGCATTCAGTCATAGGAGAGAAGTTCCATCTGGCGCTGTGAATTGAGCTCCGGCTTAGCTCAGTTGGTAGAGCATTGGCGCGAATAGCCAAAGGTCCTGGGTTCAAGTCCCAGTGCCGGAGGAATTTTTCTCCTATAATATTCTCATGTAGTGTCCAACAGAGACAATAATCTGTGGCTCATGAATGCTTATATATCTGTCTTGAATGTTAACTGTACAATAACAGTGGGAGCCCGGTCACAAAAATCACTACTTAGTGTGCCTCACAGTACTGCATATGACATAACTTGTCTGTCTGTGAGGTAGACCATTAGGGCATTCAGTCATAGGAGAGAAGTTCCATCTGGCGCTGTGAATTGAGCTCCGGCTTAGCTCAGTTGGTAGAGCATTGGCGCGAATAGCCAAAGGTCCTGGGTTCAAGTCCCAGTGCCGGAGGAATTTTTCTCCTATAATATTCTCATGTAGTGTCCAACAGAGACAATAATCTGTGGCTCATGAATGCTTATATATCTGTCTTGAATGTTAACTGTACAATAACAGTGAGAGCCCGGTCACAAAAATCACTACTTAGTGTGCCTCACAGTACTGCATATGACATAACTTGTCTGTCTGTGAGGTAGACCATTAGGGCATTCAGTCATAGGAGAGAAGTTCCATCTGGCGCTGTGAATTGAGCTCTGGCTTAGCTCAGTTGGTAGAGCATTGGTGCGAATAGCCAAAGGTCCTGGGTTCAAGTCCCAGTGCCGGAGGAATTTTTCTCCTATAATATTCTCAGAGAGAGGTAATTTATATTTCAAGTATTACCATAACAAAGCACTTAGACGAAGCAGAGAGGAAATATAAATTACAACCATTACACCGTTACTGCAACTCTGTTCCCTGTTTCTTGTGTTAGATTTATTCACTATTTAGCGAATGCTCACAGAATTAAGCATATAATAAATAATTAAAACCAAGGAAATAATGAACAACACAACTGCTTGGGATTACTTTGAATTTTTATGAATTGAATAAACCAGTAACTAGTGCATATTATATTCTATTACATACGTAATGAACTTGTGTGAAATACTTTTTATTGCATACACTTTTTAATAATAGCTTTTAATAATATGTTATTGTTGATAGAAAGTCATAATTGCTCAAATATTTCACTACTTATTATGGAATGAAATCATTCCCATGTGTGATCTTTCTTGCAAATAGCAGTTTTCAAAAAAAGTGAAGTGCTCTAATTACATCATTATGCTTACATAATATTATGGAATTGCTGATTGGTGACTTTTATATATAACAAGTGGTTACGCAGCACTGCTAAATAGTTTACCAACAAATGTATTTTTAATGGCTTTCAACACATATTGAGTAAAAGCTATTCAATTCAAAATTAATAATTGTTTTTATTCTTACATGTAAACACTACACACGTAGCCCTATTTTATATTGTTCAACTCAATAAGACCTTATGTATATTTTTCAAAGTAATCCCAAGCAGTTGTGTTGTTCGTCAGTTAAGTATAAAGATTCACGGAATAAGGATAATATTTCATCAATTAATCAATTCTGTGTATGTATTTAGGCTTTCACAACTGGCATCAAGTTGACTTCGAACTTGTTTGGATCATGCATTCTTCCCCATTTTGAAAATTGATTTTATGGATACAAGTTCATCTAATTTTAAGTTCGAACATTTCACAGTTATTTTTTTTTATATTTCTGTTCAAAGTATTTGTAATTCTTTTTATTTTATATTCTGTAATGTCTAATGGTAATGAAGCATTTTCTATTTAGTGTAGTAGTAATTTGAAATAGTATTTGTAGATTTATTTTTTCTGTTGTGTCCAACAACAAAACTGAGATGGCCTTATTTGGAACACCTAGTTCCTCATAAGGCCACACGTGACTTGATTTAATTTTGTAATTATATCTCATATGGACGCATGAAATTTAGATTCTGATACCATTACAAAATCTTGTCAACCAAAATATTTTTAAAAATCATCAAAGCTTAAGGTGTAGTATAAGGCCCTCTTGTGTAGTATAAGAACTAGTTTTCAAGGTAACCAAAGTGACTTTCTACTTCAAATGATGATCTACCATATTTTCTGTGTACCTTACATCTCTAGCAGAAGGTGTCAGGCCACAGAGATTTCTGTTTAAGCAATTCCAAGTATAGTATCAGTAAAGAAAGTCATATTTAATGTGTTGTGACAGATGTGAATGTGAGATGGATCTGAGAAAGTAATAATAATGTGCAATGGTAAATAAGTTGAGAAAAGAAAAGCAGTGAAAACTGTGCTGTAAGAATATGGAGACTTACAGCAAAGGGCACGAGAAGAAAAAATAAATAAAAAGTATGAAATCATTCTAAGCAACTCCTCATCTGAAACCTCTATTTTCAATGTTGTGCCATTCTTATCATGGAATAAATGAGTGGCTTAATATCAAAGGCGGACATCTGTCGGAAAAATTGAAATTGAGTTAGAAGTGGATTCCTATAGGATTTTGTCTCCCCTTTCCAATGGTGAAATCGGTTTTTGTCAAAAACGGACGCAAGCATGTAATTTTTTGCTTCAAAGTTGAAGGTTCGTTTCAAATTCGGACTCCTGCTGTGCAAGTTGTTTTCAACATCGGACATCTACCAAGCAGCCAATGCGGGAGCTAGAATCTGATCACATGACTTCCAATTTACCAATGGCTGCTACTGTTCCCAATGTGACAATCTGTTTTGCTCATGTTGCATGCTTGTAATATTATTTTGATCTTGTAATAATATTATTTAAGGTATTATTGAAAAGAGAAAGTGTTCCCATGGAGAATAATTTTTCGGTTAGTGAAGGGAGCACAAGAAGAAGGAAAAGCAATCCAGAAAAGTGGAAAAGAAATGTCGAGAAGCGTCAGCCTGACATTTTGGATATGCTAATTTGATATGTCAAACCAACTAAATTAATCTATCATGTGGTGAAAGTTTGATGTCAGAAATGTTAGAATTATTCATAACGAATAATTTAACGCGGTAAAACCTCGTTAAAAGGGCATAGAGTAATAATGAATCAACCTTAATGCTAGCTGGTGCAATCGCGAGAATCATGCAGTATTTATAAAATAAAATCTTGTTTAAGGAATTTTGACGATGTATTGGTATTTAATTCGTACTGTATTTCAGTTTTCACCTCTTTATCTTTCTTAGTAATATTAGGGTTGGTCTGATATGGAATTTCTTATGAGTCATTTGGATCAAAAACGGACACCTACCATCATATTTGTATCCAAAGCGGACATCTGTCAATTTTTGTTTCAAAACAGGACATCTGTATTTTCAAAGCTAATTTTCACTGACTTCCTTAATGATATTGATATCAGAAACAGAACAAAGCTTATTTGGGACTTCTAAGCGGAAATATGAAAAAGAAGCCATAAAAACATACATAAACATAACTTGTATATAAGAAACTGGCATTTATCAGCATTTATGAATTCGTCAGATGTCCGCCTTTGATATCAAGCCACTCAAATATCAAAAACATATTTTTAAATAAAATTGTTGTAACTATAAAATGCATTTTAACCCTAATTAATTCAAACCTTTTCTTCTTCTTGTTTAGCCATCCTATCTTCAACTGTTTCTTTAGTCTCAGGTTTCTTCTTTTTCTTTTTCTTATGGTTTCCCTCTTCCGAAGCCTTCAACGTCCCAAGTATTGTCAATTCAGCATCAGAGTCTTTATCTTTTTCAGAAAAGGAATCCTGTTCAAGTTTTACTGAATGCTCATCATTATTACCATCTGTGACTTCCTTCTGGATATTCTGGATTTTAGGACTGAAATTCTTCCTTGGATTTATTACCTGGAAAAAATTTAAAACACTTCAAAGGGATAATGTACAGTCATATTAAAAGATTTTGTCAAGAGAAATTGAAAGTCTTCATAATCAGGTTGTTAGCTGGTGAGATTTTTAAAATGAAGGATTCATTTTGTTCATGGAATATTATTTTAATAAATTAATAAATCAAGCTTAAAGGAAAAGTAAACTAAAAATTCAGTATAATTTTCTTCATATGGATTGAACGTACTTTTAAATAAAGTACATACCTTCAGTCTTAAAGCATCATGAGAGAATTTTTTGTAATCAAATTTTGCTCCAGAAGTTAGTTTACGAAATATATCGTATTCATCCATCACCTGTAAAAAGATAATAATATGGGTAACATATTCTACATTCTTCTCAGTAGAGTTCTACTGGTAAGACCTACACACAATGTTAATAAAATGATAATGAAAATATTGATTTCTTTATATCACACAGAGAATTTTTGTAGATTACAAAATGTGCATGGGATAGCTTTAATTATTTTCAAAATTTAATCAAACTAATACAGTAACGGGAAATTATCGTTACAAAATGGCAGTCACATTTCATGCACCGAGATGCCGTTTCCTTGATAACTTCCACAAATATCAATATTTCTGAAAGTAGTATGTAATTGTTAAGTAGTCAATAAAGAGCATGCCAGATTACAAAGTTACAGAACAATTCATTGCTGAGAAAGAGATAATGAATTTCACCTATTCTCACCAATGAATTTCACCCAAACCTGTATGTCCCCCCTCCTACATTGGAAGGGTGTTTCTTCCTTTTTTAGGAATCATGTTCATGTTGTGATCTGACTTCTCAAAAATGGAACCACAGTATGATTTAATAAAATCAGGTAAACTGATGTAACAAAGTGCCAGTATGTTTTTGTTTAATCAGTTATGATTGCAGTTATGCTATGCAGACAAAAACAAAACAAAACAAAAGAAACAAAAAAAGTCAAACTGGCCGGTTTCGGGATTTGAACCATGGAACTCCAGAATGTGAGGCCAAGACATTACCATCTCGGCCACCTGGGTCAGTTTAACGGTCTAGTTGGATAAGCGCATGTAAAGCAATAGTGTTATTTGTCATAGCTAACTGTATTTTAATTGCCAGTCTTATAAGATCACAGTAAAACAATAGGCTATGATGTGATGTGCATTTCATAAATTTCACTGATGATAACTGATGTGCATTTCATAAATTCTTTTGAATACATATATTACCATAAAATAGACACTAAATTGAGCATTACTCAGAAATAGGTCAACTGATTTTATCCAATAACAATAGACGTCTTCCCATGGACATTATAAATGTGTATACCAAATTTCATAAAAATCCGGTAAAGCGTATTTGAGTTACCGCGTCTTTAAAATAGACACTAAATTGGGTTTTACTCCGGTACCGGTCTACTGATTTGGTCCAATATCAGTAGACGTCTTCCCATGTACATTATAAATAGGTATACAAAGTTTCAGGAAAATCCAATAAAGCTCATATTTGAGTTATCGCGACTTCTTATATATTAACAAAAAAGGCACTAAATTGGGCATTATTCCGGTACTGGGTAACCGATTTGGTCGAATATCAATAGATGTCTTCCCATGGACATTATAAATGCGTATACGAAGTTTCATAAAAATCCGACAAAGCGTATTTGAGTTATTGCACCTTTAAAATAGGCATTAAATTGGGTTTTACTCCGGTACCAAGTTTCATGAAAATCCGAAAAAAGCGTATTTGAGTTATGGTGCATACAGACACACGGACGGACAGACAGACAGACATTTTTTTGTCCCCCATACAATCTCATAAAGTACCATACTGGCACTTAATAAAACCAGGTAAACTGATATAACAGAGTGTCAGAATGCTTTTGTTTAATCATTGATAACTGCAAATATGATATGCAGAAAAGAAGATATTTTTGTAATTTACCTTCGAGTTAAGCTCCAGATCGATTCATTAAGCAACAAAGCTTAATGAAGAACAAAGGTTTAAGGTTTGATGCTTAACCTTAATTCATACTCGTATTCACTGATACAAGAAATTCTTAACATATGTCAACATTTCACAAAATGCACTGGCAAAGAACTCCGCTTAATGTGCCTAAGCCTAATTATTTCACAGTAATATACCTTCTGTATATAACAGTATTCATGTAGTACTCATTTCAATTTGATCAACGAAATAAACAAACATCTGACAAGTATGATATACCTTCTGTATATAACAGTATTCATGTAGTACTCATTTCAATTTGATCAACGAAATAAACAAACATCTGACAAGTATGATAAGCATATGTGAAGGAATATATGGGTAGTGTTATTTGTCATAGCTAACTGTATTGAACTTCCATATATCAACAGTGTGAAACAATATGTTAGTCATGAGAACTGATTTGCATTTGATAAATTCTTTTTAATATATTACCAAAAAATAGGCACTAAATTGGGCATTACTTCGATACCGGTCGACCAATTTGGTACAATATCAATATCCTTCTTCCCATGGACATTATAAATGTGTATACCAAGTTTCATGAAAATCCGATAATGAGTATTTGAGTTATCGTGCATACAGACACATGGACGGACAGATAGACATTTTCCCATCCCCCATACAATCTCATGAAGTACCATACTGGCACTTAATAACCACAGTAAGATTCAATAATGTAATTCAAAGAATCCTTGACCAAGGAATATCAGTATGGAAAGAAACATTTCAACCTGTCTAGAATCCCAAGAGAATTTTAAATCTTTATCCCAACTATGTCCAGTGTTGTAGTCCCAAAATTTGCCGAGGGTGTACACTAAAGTTCCGGGGAAGTTTTAGCGGAAGTAATATAATTTAACTGGTTTCTTGGACTGCATAGAAGCAATTAATTCAAGACAATTAATTTACACAAAATAATGCAAAATATTTCACTGATTTTAAAATGAGGCAGTACAGCAATGCACTTACACTGATAATTTGGCATAAAATAGGGATACCAGGTATAGGTATGTAGTTTTGGAAATATATTTTACCTCTTTGAGTTGAAATGAATTTTAAGATATAATAGATGAAACAAAGAAATAAACCTCACAGCAGGTTTTGTTCCCATTCATTATACTATAAAGGATTTTTCTTTTACTGCAAACTATAAACGTTTATAAGAGAAGCCATAATTTAAACTTCAAGCACTTGTGAAAATTTAAATGCTCACTGCGGAAAAAACACCCTGGTTTAAATGTCCCACCAAGGATATGGAAACATTTCAATAAGGAATTAGACACAATAGAATTAGACTTATAGTAAGTAAATTTGAGATGAATTGTTAGGATTAAGCTGTGTATCTTATTGTATTATATTGTTAAATGTTAGGATTAAGTTGCATATCCTATTGTATTATATTATTAAATGTTAGGACTAAGTTAGGATTAAATGTTATGTTATGTAAAATCTATGACGAAGCCAATTGTATCAAACATACCTAACGGCTAATAATAAAGATTCTTATTCTTATTCACTCAAGTCGTTAAGTTCTATCCATAATGTGCAGTCGGCACTTGGTAGTTGAAATATAATGTGTGGTGAGTCATGGATGCCATTCACAATGTGTAGTTACAATTGGCAGTTGGTGGTCGGTAAATTCATCTTCGACTACCGACTACAAGTTACATATGACGAGATTGAATATTATTTACTAGTGCAGATAAATACAATAGCTTACTACAAAAAAGCAAGATGTTTTTATGTATATTATGCATTATAAATAAATTCCTCCACATTCTTTAACTGTATATGTTTCCCTAACCTCAATATTGACTGTATATTGTGGATAGCTAGAGAGCTGCTCCCAAGCTTACTGCAACTACTGGCTGCACATTATGGATAGAGCTTGTGGTAATGGATGCCATTCACAACGTCCAATTGCAGTCGGCGGTCAGGAAATTCATCTTTGACTACCGACCACAAATAACATATTACAAGATTGAATATTATTTACTAGTGCAAATAGATACATTAGCTTACTACGAAAAAGCAAGGAGAAAGATAGTTTCAAGTCGCCCTGGCAAGATCCCCGCTTTCCAGTGCATTGCCATGGTGATGGCCCACTTCCCCTACTTCTATCTTCTAACCTTCAACCTTTACCCTGGCAATAAACCTGCTTAATGCTGGCAATGTATCTCACTGTTGTGCCATTGTATCAAATCATATGCACTACCGGTAATTACTACAATATAAAAATTACCCTCATACCAAATAAAAATACAATCACCAAAGACTCTTTAGCATTACTCAGGACCCGCCTAGTGATGGTAGAGATTGGTTTGGGAAGGAATTCTCATTTCATGTATTTAAGCTCTCTAAACTTAAATACCGGTAGATGCATTCTTGCTTCACAGCTCAACAATCACTCAATGGCATAGTGGTTAATGCTACTGGCTACGAAGCAAGTGACCTGTGTTAAAATAACACTCAATGCAAACACTTAGTTAGGAATAGGTTCCAAATAGGTAGGCAAGGTGAAGAATAGGTGAGAGAAAGGGAGGAAAGAGGAAGACAAGAAGAGAAGAAAGGAGAAAAAATTATGGTACTTAATTTTTCCCCATTTTCAACTTCTGCTCCTAGATAGCATTGATAGTAGGCTACTTCAAATGCCGCCCAATAGACGTCTCATTACCCCCCTAAACCCCTCTTTCCCAGGCATGTACCGTTAGTGAGTTGAGGGGGGCTAGTGGGCAACTGCAAGGTATTTTTGGGGACAGTAAGACACTCTACTCCCAGTGATATTTTTGTTTTAGCTAAATTTGATGTTTTATTATTCTTTAGAACCTACAGATTCCATATACTGTAGAAGCACCTTACAGTTGTATGAGGGT
Organism: Ectobius pallidus; assembly: GCA_964059195.1. Classification (NCBI taxonomy): domain Eukaryota; kingdom Metazoa; phylum Arthropoda; class Insecta; order Blattodea; family Ectobiidae; genus Ectobius; species Ectobius pallidus. The sequence continues at coordinate 94,684,072 of CAXKWD010000009.1, forward strand.
TCTAAATGTAAGTAAAATCGCACCAAAAAAGTGGACACAAAATTAATAAAAAAATGGCATTGTGAACAGCTGTTAAATCACAACTTTTTGCATTGAACAATGTTCCATTAAAATGTTGGATCACATGGACCATATTCAATGCTAGAAACCTAACCAGTGAAAATGTGAACTCGGAGGCTCAACCACTAATCGAGGAGTTCTACCAGATACAAAAACCTAATAAGTTATCGGGGCAGAAGAGAAGAACAGGTCATCCAGCCTGGCTGAGCGTTGCTAGGTGAACGCCCCTCTTCCCTGTCCATGAGCCCAAAGCATATGTGGCACTAATTACTACCATATGCACTAATTACTAAAATACAAAAATAACCCTTGTACCAAAGTTTATGCACTAATTACTACAATACGAGGCATCCCCTTGAACCAAAACTGCTCTTTTCAGAGCCAACACAATATTTCACAATTATAAAAAACGACCCTTGTACCAAAACTGCTATTTCTCATGTACTAAAGCTCTCTAAACTTAAATAGATGAATTCTTGCTTCACACCGCAACGATCACTTGATGGCGTAGTGATTAAGACTGGCTATCATGCTTGCGCTCCCGTGTTTGAATCCCGTTAGGTGCGAAGATGAAACTGTCACCAATGAGTAGGGGTTCTCTTGCCCTCTAGCGGCAAAGTTGGAAGTACAAACGGCTCACACAGTCCCCTTGTCAATGAATTCTAATGGAGTAAGAACATAAAATGGTGCTTCTTTATTTCGTCGATTTATCAGCTATTTATCGGCAGTTCACACTTTTTATTACTGATATACAACTGGATGTGCCTAGTGAACATTTTAATACACTAAAGAAACCCCTACAACAACGGCCAAATTCGCTCGTCCATCCAGCTCAGAAGGATGGGGAAGCAGCCGGCAGGCAGAGCTTGGCTGGTGCACGACGTAAATTGTATCTTTTGCCACTATAATACTCTCTAAATTTAAATAGAAGAATTTTCTCTTCAGCTCTCAGCAATCACTCATGGTGTAGTGGTTAAGGCTGCTAGTTACAGTTCTAGTGGTCATGAGTTTGAATCCCGGTACAGTAGAGCCTCGGTAATTCGAGCCCCAATATTTCAAGATTCCGTGTAATTCGAACTGGTCTTAAGAAAATTAAAATTTTCCATAAAACTAGAGTAAAATCCCGTTTTTATACGGTGTCAGCATGTAAGTTTTACGCACTTCCGAATGTGTTACATTTTGAGCTTTCTTTCAATTTTTCCATGTACAAAAATGCGGGTAGAACTGTCCCACTTAGGGTTTTCGTTCATAATACACAGAAATAACCTTGGCTTTAGAATGCATTTCTATTACAGATTGACAGAAACCGTTAGGTTCGATCTTTCTTTGTCGGGACCTTGTATCAATCAATTGTACAGTGCATACCATCCTGTCTGTAAAGAATACTGTATTGTTACAGTAATCACTACTCAGCTACAATGGTAAATAAAAGTGTTTTCCTAGTAGCACCGCTTTCCCGTTGCACTCCATTAAGGATCAGTTATTCCTCAGGTTCGGGAGCGACCCCTGGTGATCCCGTAAGGGGATATTCTCAGCGGATTTGTTGCCGGGGTGCGCCAGTCCCCTATGACGAATTAATCCATAAAGGATGCCGATGTAGCAAATTGGAAGTATTTGCCAATATACCTAGGCATACAGGCATAATACAGGTATGTAGGCCTATGGTATTGTTTATTTATGATTTACCCATTGATTTAGTGATATTTCACTATAATCCGAGTTTTTAGTAATTCGAGGTAGCCTCAGCCCCAATTAACTCGAATTATCGGGGTTCTACTGTAGATCCATAATTTACTGTTAGGAATAGACACCAATTAGGTAGAAAGGGCTAGAAGGTGAGAGAAAGGGAGGAAGAGAGAGAAGGAAGAGAAAAAGAGAATAAAGGAAAAATAGGTTTTCCCTGGGAAAATGGTAGTATTTTCCACAACCGAGTCCCCCACTCCAACTCACTAACGGGACCCACCTGGAAAGTAGGGGTTTTGGATAGGGAGACCAGCGGCATTTGAACTACTAAGAGTGAAGGTAGCGCCACCTCTTACACAACTGATGAAACAGAAAAAATAATTTATTTCTTCTTTATTCTCTTCCTTTCCCGTCTCCTTCCTCTCTTCCTCTCACCTTTCCTTCACCCTACCTACCTATTCCAGACCTATTCCTAACCGTAAATTTTGGATTGACCGGGATTCGAACTAGAGACCCTTAGCTTTGTAGCTAGGAGTCTTAACCATTATGCCACGAGTGATAGTTGAGCAGTGAAGGAAGATTTCGTATATTTGAGTTACGATAGGAGGGACTTCATGAGTTTTAACGAAAGAATCGGTTTTTATAATTTTGAGATATCTTGTAAGTTATGAAAAGAGCAGTGTTGGTGCAAGGGAATTTTCTGCATCAATTGAGCCATGTTTTATGGCTCAATAACACGGGGATTTTAAAAATTGTGAAATACTATGTATGGTATGGTGCAAGGTTCTTTGTTAAGTTCGAAATATTATTTTGTTTTTTATAATTGTGAAATAATGTCCATATGCTGGCATATATATGGCTTTTTTTATCATTGTGAAATATTATGTTTGGTGCAAGGGTCTTTTTTATTGTGAAATATTTGTTTTTTATATACTTTTAAAAAATTGTGAAATATTATATTTTTTTATAATAGTGAAATATTCCCAAATCAACCTCTGCCGTCACGTGGGCGTAATGCTAAAGAGGGCGAAAGATAGATATATGCTGTGCACTGGCGAAGCTCTACCCGCTCATTTCCCCTGCTGACCCTCACTTCCGAGCGAATGCGCACACTACTGCTTGCTTCCCCTACATCTCCTATCACGGCTATGTATTACTGCTTGCTTCCCCTACATCTCCTATCACGGCTATGTACTTGTTCAATTACGAAAATTACAATTGTACCGTAGTAAAATTACTTTATTAATTTAGTAGAGCATTCTGAATTCTCCCGAAATTCTACTTCAGTGGCAGTTAGGTTATGAACAGTGATATTAATTTAGGAGGGCATTCTGAATTTGGTATTAGACTTGAATAGCCTGCCGGTTCCTTCCCCTCGTTTCCGAGCCTACGCACGCACCTATTGTACCATGGCTTCCTTGATAGTTGTAACGCTGTTTTATGAAAGGTGTGGAAGGACAAAAAGCTTCTGCATTTAGTTAAATAATGATAGGTCAATTCTAGGTCAGTGACAGGTTTTGTTAGGTCAGCAACATTATGTTAGTTTAGGAGCAATATACTGAATAGCGCAATGTTTATTATGTTTCACATTGAATCTCTTCTGTGATGAAACCCTCAACCCCGCCTTCCGAGGGAGGAGCCTAGTGCACAGCATAAAACTATTTTTCCCCTAAAGAGGCTCTGGTGACATGTCAATTGCAATTATTACAAGTATAGCAGCAAGCTGCCAGCATAACACAGCAAGCTGCATTACCAGCATTGAGCAGCGGCCGGCAGTTGGATACAGGCATGTTGGCATGTGCTGCGGGGAAGGCGCGCGAGGCAGTGACCAGGCAGGGAAGGCGTGAGGGATAGCGGCCAGGCGGAGAAGGCGGCCGCGCCGATGGAAGGGGAGCAGGTTGTGGCGCATACTACTAACTTGTCTTTTCCCCCCAGTTTCACCTTTTTTGTATTACTAGCAATGCTATCTAGGAGGAGACATTCGAAACCCTAAATCCCTCCTTCCCAGGCGGGTCCCAGAGAGTTAGTAGGAGGAGACTAGTGCGTGATCTAAAACTATTTTTCGTACTGTATAATGTTTCCTTAACCTCAATGTAGACAGCACGCTGAGGGCAGCTAGAGTGCTGCTCTCAAAAGAACAACTGCAACTACCGACCACCAACATTGTGGATGGAGCTTTAAGGGTAACCTCAGGAGTTTATTCTAGTGAGTTGCCTGGCATATCGTAACTTTATTTGGACCTTACCAACACAAAACAGTTTCCTCCAGCTCTAGTCGTCACCACATGTACAAACTACAACATTCATTTATTTTTTGTTGACATATAAGACAGGGTTGACAAAGCAGTGTTACCAAATTTTACTTCTTAAATAATAATAATAATATTAGCAAAAATGTGCACAATGTGTAAAGTTTGTTCTTGCAGAACACCGCGAGAGTATCTACAGTACCTGAGGGGGTAATGTAACACTAGCACGGGTGGGATCGAAACAATCTTTCCGCTTACGAGTGTAATCATATATCACTACAAATCTTATTACATCGGTCCCATCTGTTGCGAGCGCTAGTGAAGCTGTGCCTCTCGAAGTAAAAGCATCCTTTATTATGTTAGAATGTATTTGTTTTGAACGATAATCCGTAAACAATTTATTCATCTTTTACTGTTTTTTCCATGATTGCACGATTTAAAGGCTGCATAATACTTTAAAGGCGTATATTATACACCCGCACTCTCTGAACACTCTCTTTTGGCGGTAGCCTAAAGTTGTGGTTTTCTTTTTTTGTTGCGGCTCTATGCTCGGCCATATTGAATTGAATGCCATTAACGCCAGTTCCGTACTATACATTACAAAAAATGAGAGTTGACATGATACCTTTGTTATTTGGATCGTGATTTTTCTGTGGTTTGCCACTACACGTAAATACACGTTTATTAATTGTTCGGTGAGGACTGTGGAGGTCACAAGAGTACTCGAAGACCCTTGGGTTCATCGAGATAAGAATGGAACGCTTTTGAATCGAAAAGCTCGCATCCGTTATGGAATCACAGCTGATTTGTAGATTTTGGCGGTGTTATCGTCATGAATTTTTGTGTATTTAACCTTAATTAAGTGTACGTGTGGTTAAATTGAGTTCTTAACCGCCGCATTTGAACTCTTATTAGGATAAATATTACACTTTCGGACAAAGGCTGGAACACAGATGCGTGAGATTTTGACATTAGTGAAGCTGTGTTTTCTATTTGGAAAGCCGATGTAGTGAAATGGCCGGAACATCTAGACTGGTGTAGTTTATTGTTTGAAATGCTTTGCCGAAATATATTTCGATTGAGAGAAAATGCTCTTATATGTTTTAAAATGAAAAATTTCATGAAGTTTCATAACTTAAAGGCTTCAGCCATGCCTTAAACTATATTAATTTTACTTTAGGCAGTGTCTTAAAGCTGGAAATCTAGTAGGGTTTTCAAAATGGAAACTGAAGAAAGACAAGAACCATCACCAATCGTTCCTGTAGTGCAAGTCGTGAAACAAGAAGTTGACGAGACCCCTGTTCAAAATAGTGAAAACATGCAAAGACCAGAGACTGAAGTGGCCGAAGACGCTGCACCGAGCCCAACAACCGGGGATGATCCACCAAATCAGCAGTGGAGCTCTGTCAAATGCGTTTTTTGCCAACACACTCTTAATGCAGGAGACAATCCTAAGCTTTTAGAGTGTCTTCACACCGCTTGCACTACGTGTGTATCGTCTAAATTGAATGAACAGAATCAACTTGATGGAGAAGTAGTTGGTAAGTTTAAAATTTGCATTAAAAATCTATGAGCATCACTTGGTGTTACTCTTTTTGGTAAAATTCATAAATGCTTGACCCATTCTTTAAAATCAAGATTCCCTTCATAAAACACCTAATATCACAAATATTACATATATCTTAGTTACATGGAGAGATGATGTCTTGGCAAATGATTTGGTCCGACCCAGCCACCCTAAACGTTACAATTTGTTTTATACCACGATTGGCAAGAGATAGATTTATGCTGCACCCCAGCCAAGCTCCGCCGTTTTGTTAGGTTAGGAACGTTTGTTAGTTTAGGAGCAATATACTGAATAGCACGAGGTTTATTATGTCTCACATTGAATTTCTTCTGTGACGAAACCCTAAACCCCACCTTCCCAGGCGGGCCTCATTAGAGAGGAGCCTAGGGTGCAGCATAAGACTATTTTTCCCCCACAATCTAGCAAACGATACAAATTTTCGTGAATGGACCAGGTAGAATTCTGGGTAACAGGTTGACAAACTCACTACACAACAAACAAACAAACTTAACCAAACCAAACAAACCTATTGTAACCTAACATAACTGCCACTAAAGTAGAATCTACCTGTCACTACTTACCTTAATGCAGAGGTGGGTCTGTCCCTGTTGGTCACCCTGCTTTGCTCAGAAAAAAAAAAAAAAAAACATCGCATCGCCTGTACAAACATACCTACATATTGCTCGAATGGGTCAAGCATGTATGGATTATGCCCTCTTTATTTTCGTTTTTGTGTTAATGTTTGGCACCACGAAAACAGAAGAATAAGTCGTCTGCCCACCCAACTCACTAACGGGACCTGCCTGGGAAGGAGGGATTTAGAATGGGGAGTATTTTAAACAGACATCTAGGAGGCATTGCTGGAACTACTAGCAGCATTGAAAATTGGGAATTTTTTTTCCTTTCTACTTCTCTTCTCTTTCATCCCTTGTTCTCCACCCTACCTACCTATTTGGGACCTTCCTATCCTACAAATTTATGCACCAAGTGGG